>ML816095.1:93628-106324 GCA_009831015.1 Picea engelmannii | reverse complement strand
GGTTTCCTTACGAGACCTCAGAGCGGCCAACGGAGCCGTTAAACTCGTCAGGGTGGTCCATACCAAACGGCTTGGGTTATTTAGACAACCCCGGACCGGTTCCACTCTCCCAGTTGACGGATGGACTGTTTCACCCGTCAACACATTGAAATATGCTTCTAGAAATTTATGCAAGAATTCTTTGAATGCTTCGACCACCACCCTGGAAAATATGATTGGGGCATTCTTCAATCCAAATGACATCATTATATATTTATAGGACCCCCATTCTGTTGCAAATGTGGTCTTGTGGTGATCTTCCTTGGCAATCCAGATCTGATGGTATCCTAAAAATCCATCTGTAAAAGAATATACTTCCTAGCCTCCCACATTATCTAACACTTCGTCAGTAAATGGTGTAGGGAAGGGGTCATGCAAACAAGCATCCTTCATCTTCCTGAGATCTACGCAGATCCTGATCTCACCTATCTTCTTATCTTGCACCACCATAGGGATAATCCACTCTGATTCTTCCACAGGTTCTATAATCCCTGCTTCCAACATTCTATCAAGCTTAATCTTCACTTTTTCCTTATATTTAGGGTTTAGTTTGTAAGGTCTCTGTTTGAATGGTCTAGCATCTGGATTTAAGGGGATCCTCATCTCTCCCATAGGCCCTTTGATTCCCTTCATATCATTGAACTTGGTTGGAAACAAGTCCTGATACTCATGCAACAGATCAATAATCTTATCAATGGTGGCAACATCCGAATAATCTCCAACATTGGCAAGTTTCGGTGTCTCCTCTGTTCCAATATTGACTTTCTTGATCTTGATCGGCTATCCAATAAATGGTAACTCAACTCCTGGCCCTTCCACATCTCTTCGACCTTCTGTTTCGGTGATGTTCACTTTTTTGGGATCATCATCTTCATCCGTATTAATGTTGTAACAACCTTGCAGTTTCTGGAGAGGCGCATTCCATTCATCCTCTTCTTGTTCTAAGGGAAGGCTGGATACCTCCTCGAATAATTTCTATCTCACAATCTGTAAATCTTGGTTTACTGAAGGAAATTGAATTTAAAATAGGAATGTAGTTATAAAATTCTGAGTCATACCTTCCCAATCTTTAGTGATGAGGCGCAGCTTTGCTTGGAGGTACCAGTTGATAGGTAGCATGTCCAGCGTGTTGATGAATTTGTATACCCATTTTTCTTACAGAATGTCACTCCAGGCCTCTTCGCAGCTTCGCACATGGTCCTTTGGGCAGCTTCGACCTATTTAGCGAACTTCACAGCCTTCTAATTGTGTTGAGAATCACGTTGTCATCAAAGTATGGTATTATGTCCAGTCAGTGATATTACTTTTGTGCGTCCCCCACCATCTTGCTAGTGTGTCTTTCAAGGCCTCATCCATTGCCAAAAACCTTTGTTGTGTTGGTACACTTGCTTCAAAGTCTGATAGGAAGGCTTATAATGGATTCAAACCATCAAAGGTGGGTCGGTTACTTGCTGTTGTGCCAATCCAATGAACTTCTTTGGTTAATTTGGCACATCGCCTTGTAGATACTTCATACATATTATTCTGCGAATTCTCCAGTGCTTCATCTAAGTCTGATGAGCATGCGTTTTCACTTTGCTAGCTTAGATTCCCATCGGTTGTAGGGTTAATGTAATCATGTTATCTGGTGGTAAGCTTGTAGATGTTTTCTAGTGTATATGCATAGTCTTCTTCTCTGATGGGCTCTGTGTATCACTGACCTTCATCTAGATCTAAAGGTTCAATGACCCTAAGACCATCACCTTCAAAAGTCATACATCTCTTCTTTAAGTCAACAACAGTAGATTTATTGAAGGGCCAATCAATTCCCAATAGCGCGGAGTAAGGGAAACTGTCATCAACTATTTCAATTACCTCGAAATCTGTAAATGTTCTTACTCCATCGATGTCCACAAGGACATGCTCCAATCATCCAAATGGGCTGACAACTTGCTGATTAGCCATCCTAAGCCTGATAGGGGAATATATCAACTTTGGTTTTCCCATCAGTTCCCAAGTTTTCTTCGTCATGACATTGAACTCTAACCCTAGGTCGAGGACCACATAGTCTATATCATACTCTCCTATTTGAGCATTCAGATGTAATTCCTTATTTTTCCTTCTCTTCTTACCAATTTGGTGTACTGCCCTATTCAGTAAGGGGTCTATCTTTCCTTGCTCGTATTGTCTGATTAAATTTTGTAATTCTTGTACAATGCTTTCATCCTGAATCAACTTAATACAAGTATGTAAAAATTCCATGAGCTTGCTTACCTCTTTTCCTTCCCTCGACGAAGTAGATTGATCAAATGCATGAGGCATTCCATACTCTCTTAATTCTGGTCTTGTCTTTGATGAAGAACCTTGGTCTCCTCTAAATTATTTTCTTGCTTCCTCAAATATTTGTCTTTCTTTCTTTGCATCGAAGGTTTGGGTCTTCTCTGCAGCTTTTCTGATTCCTGAATCTTTTGTAACCTTCCCTTGGATCAGTATGTCTTCTCCTGTAACAACACCTCCTCTGGTTATAACAATGACTCTAGGTTATCCTCCATGAGGTTCAACATAGATCAGTTGCACTTGAGGTTTATGCTGAGGTCCTTGTCTTTTCTGAAGCTTAGCCAACAACATAGGACAATCTTCTATAACATGGTCAAACGAGCTGCAATAGCTACAAGTGGTACAAGGGTTCTGAAAATCCCTTGCAAGGTGTCATGGTTGTGTGCAATTATAACATATGATCTCTCCTCGGCCTTGGCTCATTCCTCCTCCTCATCCTCTTCCTCTGAATTCACCGCAAGGATTGAAGTTTCCTCTCCTAGGAGAGTTATATTGCGTAGTGTTTCCTTCTTGTTGTACTTCACCTTGGATCTTATATATGTCTCTTGACCTTTCATGCATGAGATCATAAGCCCTACAATCCCTATCATCATGCCTTACAGACTTACAGAATGTACAGTACAAATTTGTAGGTGTCTGAACATACTTTTGCGTATAATAGCACTCACCAGTACGATGTATGTTTCTGCATACCTCGCACCAGGGTAAGGTGACTTGCTTCAAAGGGTTTGGAGCTCCAGAATCCAAATATTCATTGAATAAAAGGAAGTGTTCCTTGTCATGACCTTCTGATATGCATCTGACACACCAGATGTCTTCTCTTTTATCTTTTCCCTTGTCTTTATTCATATCTTCGACCTGCTGACTCAGGATCTGACTCATACCTGAGCTGGATTCTCCCATAGGAGCTGATTCAAGCTTCATGGAGATCTCCAACACCTTAGCCTGTGAAGAAATATTCTGTTGCATCAGGGGAACTCTGATGTGTGGTAAGAGGGAAGCAATGAACCATTCTTTGTTTTGTTCATCTGGGATCTGAAAATTTAATCGGCCTGTCAAGGTTTTGAATATCTGATCGAATTCCCACATAGGTTCGGCCACCTTCTACTTGATCTCTTTCATCTTTGTGATACATTGTGACTCTGAATTGGGTTTCTTGAACTCTGCAATCAGTGCATTCTTGATCTGATTCAACGACTTAGGCTATGCAAGTCCTTGGACAAGTTTCATGTACCAACTCAGTGCGTGATCTTTGAGAGTTGTACTGAACTAGGTTCTTTTGACAACTTCATCTGTGACATTTTTAATGTTCCATACAGCTTCACAGAGGAACCAGTGTTGGTCAGGATCTTCAGATCCATCTCCCCCAAAGATAGGAAGTCTCATCTCATCTGCCATAGATCTTCCTAGGTTTCCTGACTGAATATGTGGTGGGATACTATGGACAGTGCTATGGATGCTCTGGTGACTAAGATTACTCTGGTTTCTTAATATTGAATCAAAAGGAAGGATAATAGTACTTACTTCAATGGTCTGCATGGTTTCTGAGCCTTCAGGTCCTCCTTAGTGAATCTCTTCAGCTTGTCCTTCCTCTGTCCTGGTGGGTTCTGAATGTTCTTCGTCCGTCAGATATGGTTCTTCTCCACTGTATAAACCCTCCTCCTCGTAGTTCTGATTAAACTGGTTTGCAAGGTGGACTTATTGGAACACTCTCCCACTGTGCATATGTCCAACTTCTGTGTCGCTGTCGCTGTCCAAATTTTTGAACATTAGACTTTCCGGATCCAACCAATCTATTTTATTTTCAAGATGTTCTTCTCATGCAACAACATCTTGAGTCTCAACTTCAAAAATTGTAAAAATTTTCCTCTGGGTCCCTTAAAGAAATATCTCTCAGCTTGGTTGTATGACTCTACCATGTCAACAACAAACTCTGTGATGTACCCTCCAATGGTATTATCGAACCAGTGATCTGTTTCTCGTGATACAATGTTATCAGCTTTCTTGACCTTCTTGATCAATTCCGACGTCCAGACCATATGAAGTCTAGATCGGATCTTGAACTGGGTATCGACTAATCTAGCTAGCCACTCATATAGGTCTTGATGGATTCCTCAAAAGAATATCTTGTGCATATCAGTAAAAATATTCTTCTCCAACCAATCCTCTGAGTTAAGATTAGGGTTCTTGTTCTGGGCTTCAGCGAAGTCCTTCTCTTGATCTTCTATCCACTTTTGAATCTCTGTCTTCGATGGAAACCACCTTGACATTCCCTTAAAAAGATTCTAGTCTAGGCAACAAAACCATTTGTTGGCACAGGGGCAGACCCAGGGTTCAACTCTAAGAGCGCACCAACAAGCCCTAACTACTGGCCCTTTTGGTAGCACCTGCAAATCAGATACAGTCTCACCCGAAGAATTTATGAGGGGGTTGTAGGACAGAGATGTCTACAACCAAGGGGAATATCAAGTGGATCTAGCACAAGAACAACACAACATTCATATATCACTTATCACTTATATCTATTCTTCACATCTACTTATCAGATCTAAAGTAGTAATGCAATCACAGTATATCAAAGACAAACACAAAATACCAATCATACACAACAAAAAATATACGTGGTTCACCCTCTCTCTAGGGCTACGTCCATAGAGTTGTGCTATATTATATTGAGGTAAAGCATACAGTTCTTGTCTGTGCTCTTAGCTAGTAGATATTATTTCTTCTCCTCCCTTTCTCTTCCCTCCCTACTCACCCAACTGCAGCGTTGATCTTCTCACCCAGCTGAAGACCTTACAATACTAGAAGGCTCCCCTACTTAGCACTTCTCTCTCATAATATAATAATCACTCACAAAACAAATGGCAACCTATCTTAATACCAACCCGACCCAGGTCCTCTTGACCTCTATTTATACATTACAATATCTCACCAACATCCTTAGGCCGAAACCTAGATGTCCAAAACCCTAGATACCAAAACCCTAGGTGTCTAAAACCCTAGTTCAACTTGACCCATGTTTCCTGGGCTTCATCAGCCTGTCTTTCCTTCCTCCTCGCACGGTGATCCAAAGCATCCAATGGTGGATTTTTCCGCTTGCTAACATGTCCACGATCCTTCTTTCTTTCTTATCTGTCATCCCCGATATCCTCGTCCAACGAGTTTCTTTTTCGGCTTTGCTTCGTCTTTTCTGCTCTTTTTCTCACTTCAACCCAATACGGTCTCTGTGCCTTCTGCGAAGTTTGATTTTTCCCTTTTCTTCTTTGTTCTTCACTTCCTTCTATAACCAAGGGCCAACAATGGGCCATGACACTGAAATTTAGGTGGAATGGGCTTAAGTCCTTGGTTCTTCTCCTTGAAATTTTCATTTAAGTATTGAATTTTAACCCATATACCTATTGAATTGTCTTTCAACCCTAGGTATGCTCTGATACCATGTTGAAATTATTATTCTAGCACCTAGGTACTTTGGTAGCTATTTATTTCCTTACTCTAATCAAATTAGCATTTCACAAAATAATAATACACTACTGGAATATTCAACTGAACATGCAACGAAATCATAAACTAGGAAACTAAATCAAGCACACATGAACACCAAAATTTTTGGGTAAATACCCCTAGAAAAACCCCTGAGGGAAAACCAATTGTTGTGCCTCTTTTGTCACCTAAATCAGCAAAACATAGGTGCTTGCAAGATTAGTTGGGTTAGCTAAGCAAGACAACAGTAAAGGAAAGGGTTAGAAGAATAAACATAAAAGACTAAGCTAAGAATTAAACTAGGAAGGGAAAAAACAATTAAACTATTGTGCATAAGGACATAAGAACAAGAAACAAACAAGACTCATGTCACCAATGGAATGGATTGTATTAGTGAAAATAAAACACCAAAGAGAAAGGGGACTTTGGGTCCCTTCTTCCTCCAAGGGAGGGCTCCTGGACCCCAAGATTGAGCTCTTCTTACAACTTGAAAACTTGAAAGAAATGGTGAAAGAATCCCAAGCTAACCCACTCAAAAGGTGATGTGGATTGCCCAAATGGAATGGTGCTAGTATTCTCTTGATGAGAAAAGAGGTTTCCCCAAGAGAATAGCAACAAAATAACCTTGCAAATGAATTACTTAAAGATGTAGTGCACCCATGGCCTTATTTTATAGCACCACTTTGAGGTATTGTGCAACCAGCTTTTAGTGTGAAAAGGGGTTGTTTAGGGCACCTTTAGGTCTTTGACCAGCCACCCAACCGGAACCAGCTGAGATTTGGATGTCAAATAGACTTGGACGATGAAATAGAAGTGGGTGGGAGGCTGACCAACATCATAAATGTGTCGTTCTCAGGTGTGCGTGGCTTTTAGCATCCATAGTCGTGCATCGTGTGCATGTGCACTTTTCCTGCGTTTCTTAATGGTGCATGTGCATGCGTGCCCTGTATAGTCATAGCGCATCCTGATTTTATAATTGGTTGGATAGTTTTGGACCTTTTGGAAATGATTTTTTGGTAATTTTGGTCCATGGGTGAACTAATAGCTGTTTGAAGATGCTAGATTCCTTTAACCATTTGTGGATGAAATTTTAGTGATAGTAGATGCCCCCTGATGGATGAGGTTAGGAGCATACAGATAGTCGAAATTCATCAATGTTTCTTCTACTGAGAGTACCGTTGTAAGAAAGAGAGATAGTGAGAGTATCAAGAGTGACCCATTGGACGGAGAAGAGACCTTGTAGGAACCAATCTTTCGCAAGGTGTGGAAAATAAATTGTGTACAAATGAGGCGGGCATGCCCCATGCTCATGTCATGTAACTCAAAAAAGGGTGTTGTACAGTAACTGAAATTATGCGGTGATGTAGACAACTGCAACGCCCTCAGGGGCAGTTTTGATAAAGGAAAAGGACAATTTTGATGAGGAACAATACTCTGAACAGTAGGAAATGATACTTGTAATAAGTATCACAGATTCTGTGGGCATTGATAGCCCAACAAAGTTCAGAGGTCTTCAGCAAATAAAAAAAAAAAATCCAATAGTTGCAAAGTAAGACCCACCATAACATGAGAAAGTGTTGAAGTCGAATGTTATGGGGGTCAACAAAAGTAGAGAGAAATGATGGTTCTCCCCGTGCCGTCTGAGACTCCTCATTGTAAAGGTAATGAGAGTTAAGATACTGTCACCCTTCTGGAAACTGTGCTGATGTCGAAAAAAAGGGAGATGCGACTCCAAGAAGAATAGGGCTTCGTGAAATCCACTAGGCGAGGTTAGGAACTGAGGAGGTACATGGATGAAGTCAATATGTGTGGAGACTCAAGACTGCCCTTGGTTGGGGATATATGTGAAGTATAAGTGGCCGCAACCGCTCAACTAGGTCGAGTGTCAGGGGGACAACGAGATGTGAGATAAATTGTGCTAGAGGTGGGACAAAGTGAACAAACTCAGAGAGAAGAGGTAGGTGGCCTGTGGGATACTTGAATTTTATGGACGATGTCAACAGGAGTAGGTGATAAGGAATTCCCCAACCAAGGGTGACATGGGTTGCGTTTTCCAAGAAGGTCACCAAAGGTGACAACAAAAAGCTATGTAAAATGCTAGAAACAATGATTTAATTACAAAAAGAATTAAAAAATCAGTGGGGATAATAATGCAGATACAGAAATGGGTACCTCAGTTGAAGATGGCTTAGCCTGAGGATGGTGCAAGTTGGTTAAAAAACAAGTGGAGGGTTGGGGCCCCATAGGCAGGTTTCTATAGTAGGGAAATGTATGGAGGGAAATTTGAAGATGGGAAAACCAGAAGTGGATGAAATGGATGGTAAATGGTGTTGTGGGAGTGAAATCAAAACAAAACCATGAGGAAGTGCCCTGGGAGTCTGTTGGGTAGGATAGAAAAATGAGGAGAAGGAGTATGTGGCTGATTCGCGACATGATGTAGGACTATTGGGACTCCCATCCATAAAGGTTGAAAACAACATGAGTGTCAAAGTTGCAAGGGGGGCTATGAAGGGGACAACTCATGTGGGGGAGAGTGCTACCAGGTGATAGTACCCAAAATGCAGTGGAGGTGACAGTACTGCAGAGCCGTATATAGGGACCCTAAAGACAAATTTCAGAGGGTGTGACTGGAGATGCAATTGAGATTCAGAGGGAATGATTACATGCCAGTGTCGATTATATACCTGAAGGAGTCGTGCTGGTGTGTGATGACCAAGTACTTGCACACATGACAACCAAATACCCGACGTGAACAATATCTGAAGATAATCGAACATATAACCGTTTATTTGATAATTTTGAACATGAGAATGTGTACTTGAACGGGGTATGGAAAAATGGCTCCCCGGGGGCTAAGGATGAAAAATGGCTTGGGGAATGTCTTGATGTATATGATGGGGTGTTGATCCCGTGGCTGAAGACGGATCGAAAAATGGATGCTCGGAGCTCCTAGAATTGAGTCTGGAAGTTTGGAAAAAAGGGCCTATATATAGCTATAGGGCCCACATTTCCACCTCATTTGTACTTGTTGCTATAGTGGTTATAAAGGAGATTGCAAAGAAGATTTGGAGATTCCAGGACTGCGAGGAAGCTGATCCAGGAGGTGCGAGAGTCAGGTTATTGGTCTCATCCTTTTGTACAGTAGTTAGGTGTCAACTTTTGGGTAGGACCGTATAGTGGGTTTGTAGGGTTGTGGCCCCCCAAATGCACGAGCAATCGATGGTGACCCATGCACGAATGTGTGGCTATAATGGGAATAGCCACGTAAGGGGGGTGCACTATTTGGGAAAATAGGTGCGCATGGGGTACGCACCTATCCAAAACATAGCCGCGCATATGTGTGCGGCTGTGTTGCTGATAGTTGTACATGAGTGCGCAACTGTGTAGTGAACAGATGCGCACTGAATGCGCGCCTATGGGATTAACATGCGTGACTATGGGTTAAAAGGGTGCACATGTGTGCACGCATGTGGGGAAAACAACCGCGCCTTTGAGACAAAGTTGAGGGTGAGAAAACTTATCTCCTTTTTTTTGGAGGGGGGAGATTTTGGTGTTTTTGTGATGGCTGATCGAGTACTGTATATGTGGATGTAGGTGATCATTTGGGACGATGTCGATCCGTTGGAGAAAGAGGGACTGGGCCTGACTGAGGGAGGCCATGAGGGATGAGGAGCTGACGGTTCATGGTTCTTTGGCGGCCTGTGGGTTGCTGAATTTTTTTGAGTGCCCACTGTTGAGGGAACATGAGTATCTGTTGCAATTCCTGATCTTGATGTGGAGTCCGGAGTTGCAATGTTTTATTGTGCATGGGGAGCACTTGGAATTCTCTGTTGAGGAGTATGTCTATTTTCTGACTGGGCTCCCTTTTCGGGGAACCCTGTTGTCGATCGAGCCGGTGGTAGTTGGAGAGGGGCAGTTGGCTACCCTTGCCCGAACATATTGTTTGGGAGAGGATTTCATGTCTAGTTGGGTATTTATCACCCCTTGGTGTGAGATGGGGTTTTGTAGTACAACTGGGGGGTTTTGTTGCACATATGGTTGCTGGGCCTGCTGAGGTGCAGGCAGTGATGAGGGACATGGTCCATTCATAGAATCTTTCATCCACTTAAAGTCAACGATTTGGGGGAAATGGTGAGTATAGTGACCAAACTCACCGCAAAGGTCACAAGGGAAGGTGGTCCTAACATTGTTGTTGTTCCTTCCTTGAGGTTTGTTGTTGTTTCCCCCTTGAGGGTTTTGATTCCCTGGTTTTGGTTGCCCCTAGTAGACTGGTTCTGTTGGGGTTGGTTCTGGTTTCCTCCTGGTCCCGGATTATTATTGTTCCGATTTTTTCCTTTCTTTCTGGTATTGTTTGATTGATGGGGTGGATTTTCCATGTTCATTTGTTCAAAATTTTGATATTGTTGAATGGGAGAGGGTTGAACAAAATTAGCCCCAGCGTGTGGTGGTCCTTGTGGTGGATCCATAGGTTGTGGGGGGCCAGAAAATGGAAAGTACGGATTATGTTGAGGTGATGCTCCATAAGGTACATAGGAGGGCATGGTTCTTTCACTAGTGCTTAGGGTATAGGCCGAGGTAGAGGGAGTACCGACACTTGGCTGGATAGGTGGGTGGTTTAGGGGTGTCGACCGGGGTCCACTTATGGGTGGAGGTAGGCAAACAGGGTATGGTTGTTGATAAGGGGGAGGAGGATAATAAGGGATTCCTCCATATGCCGACGAATATTGAGGTGTGCCATACATGGGTGGTTGTTGAGGTGGTGGGTTGTGGTGTGTAGTGTTACCAATCAATCTGTCTGCTGAGTGATACATCCCAGGTTTGTCTTGGCCAAATGGCACGGGTCTTGGGGTGTCTAGGAGTACTGTGTATAGGTATCTAGATTGGGCATAGATGAGTTCACACTGTTGGGTCTTGCTAATGGATTATTCTTTAGTCTGGGGGAAGGTGGCGACCACATATTTGGCAAGGAGGGAAACAAGTGATTTGAGGAACCAATTGAGACACTGTTGGGGGGTAGCGTCAGCTTTGCAGAGGCTACATCACCAATGCTATTTGTGGATGTGGTCAGAAATATGTGTAGAGGTGGTTTGTTTGAAATCTGAGAGTAGTTCAAGGCCATTGTCATGATGAACGGGTAATTGAAAGAAGGTCAAAAATGCTTTGGCCAAGGATTCAAAAGTCACGTGGGACCCAGATTTTTCTTTGACATACCATTTGGTGGATGGGCCAGTGAGTGTACATTGAAATAACCTCAATCCAATGGAATTGTCCATGATGTTGTTCAAAGAGCACCATAGATGAAATGTCATGATATGGTTGGCATGATCATCTCCTTCTTTTCCTTCAAACTTGGGGATGTCTGAAGGGAGTTTGGTAGGCATTGTAGGCCATGTGGGGTTGTCAAATATGGGATCATTGGTGAGTTTAGTAAAATATGGTATGTTGAGGAAAGCTAAATATGGCATATGGGGTGGTGGCGTAGGATTAGTTCCATTCATAGTGTGAGTGTTCTGAGTACCTGACCCTTGGAGGGGACTAGGTGGGTTTGTACTTCCCCCTTGAGAGGAATTTGGCCCCTCGCTTCCGTGTAAAGGAGAGCGAGTGGAAGGTGGACCTTGGGAATTTGACCCAAGTAAGGTGGAACCAAGAAAAGATGATCCCAAGATAGTAGCACTCACAGGAGTGTGAGAAGGTGGAGCCGATGAGTTGGCAAGACTAGGAACTCCCCCTAGAATAGGAGGGAGATTTAGCAAGCATCTGGAATGATGGGGGTTCTGTGGGTCTCCTATGATGTCCGACTAGCTGAGTGAATGTGTGCGAATGGTGGTGAGAGAAATAAATAAACAAGATCCTTTGCTGCATTTTTTTGAACTTTACACGATATATATCCAAATCAAATGTAATCAGAAGGGAATCATACATAAAGTTTTTTGATAAAGAAACATATATGTGGATATGTGGATAGGTGGATTTTGTCCACGTGGGGGAACAAAGAAAACAAATGATTGTTTCCTAAAATACGTAACGTTCTTCCTCTCAAAATAGCACTGGACCTTCCAATAGCACTGGACAGTGGGGTTTGAAGCCACCGAAAGAGAAACTAGTGAAGGATGAAGCAATTAGTTATAATGAGGGGTAGAGGAGGCATATCCTGAAAGAACTGGCGATATTTCCCAATAGCCACACAAAATCTGATCAAGGTGAAATTGCAACCCACAATTACCACTTAGGTAGATGTCCTAAAATTTGGTCACTAGGTACCTTGGTCAAAGTGCAACATATAGATTTTTGGCCTAAGAAATGGGTCATGGGTTGGATCCCGTCCAAGAGGTGGGTGCCTCAAGGGGGGACACATAGAACAACTGGACCTTGGCCTTCAACCCTTCATGGGTATCTCCCTGCCTTATGGTGTTAGGAACACTTGACTTGGAGGATTTAAAGTTCCCTATTTGACAACTTCTATTGTTTTGAAAATGTGAGAACCAGATAATGGGGAGTTATTTGGATGCCTATCCCCGAAATCCTACCTAGACTAAAATATTTATTTTGGCACCTCCTGTGGAGGAAAACTTAGTGAGTTAGATGTGGTTGTTTGAAAGATTGGGGGTGTGAGCCAATCTCGTTGAAATTAAGTGGGAGTGGATAGTTTCGTCAAGAAAAGGGCGGGGTGTTTCGGAATCCCTTTGGAGGAAACTTACTTCAACCTCCACGTTTAGAGATGAAAACTATGTGAGTGAGAAGTGACTTTTGTGTGTGAATGAGTGAAAGTGTGCCAATTTTTTAATGAATTAGGTGTCACCTTGCTGCATGTGGACTTCGCTTGGTCCTTACAAGTCTTTGATTACCTATTTAACTAAA
>ML816095.1:66799-93578 GCA_009831015.1 Picea engelmannii | reverse complement strand
CATGTATGGGCCCGTTACAAAACCTTTAAACTTCCCTAGTGATTTAATCTAAGAAAGTAAATTTCAACACTATCCTATCTTTGTAGCATGTGGGCATGTATGGGCCCGTTACAATCTTGAGATGTGTTTAAAAAATAAACTAAGAGGAGTCCCGAGGGGGATATTGTCCTCTCCTAAAGATTTTATCTTTTTAAGGGAGATGAAATTGTCTTTCAACCTCTTTCTGATTCTCAAGATCACTTTGGAGCGCGAGAGAAGAGCATACTCAATGTTTGATATCCAATTTCTAGTCCCAATGCAAGTTTTATATGTGATGTAGAATGATTCCAACTTTTAGTCAAAGCAAGCCATCCATGTGGCAAAATAAAAAGCAAAAAAAGAAAAAATAATGATTTTTAACCCCTAAGTGCCTATGTGTTTTGACTAATCTCTTTATATGAGAGGGAATGTAAGTGTGGTGCAGATTACAACATGCATGGAATCGTCTTTAAGAAGGCTATGAGCCTTCAATAGATCATAAAAAATCTTACAATGTGTACGTTTTTGCACAGGTGCACGGGTTTCAGACTAGATAGAGGCACTCTGAGCGCCAATGCGCGAACTGAAAAATCATTTTGAGCGCAGGTGCACAGAAGGCACTGAGTAATACAGTGATTTTGGCGCACATGCGCACGATGCATGACTATGGGATAATAAACCCACGCACAACTATCACACGACCGTGAAGAAAATTTTGTATGGAATTCTCTCAACTCAGCTTTGAATTTGATGTTTTGCAGGTTGACTTGGACTGGTTATGGTACCTGCTAGTTAAATAAGTAAAAAGAAGAGCTAAAATAATCCAAATGGGGTAGGAAATTGATACCTTTCCCCAGTCGAGTCACCAATCTGTTGCACCTCTTTTGTCACCTAAATGAGAAAAACAGAGGTGCTTACAAGCTTAGTTGGGTTAGCTAAGCAAGAAAACAATAAAGGAAAGGGTTAGAAGATTAAACATAAGGACATAATTAGAAGAATTAAACTAGGAAGGGAACAAAAAATTAAACTATTGTGCATAAGGACATAAGAACAAGAAACAAACAAGACTCATGTCACCAATGGAAATGATTGTATTAGTGAAAAGAAAACACCAAAGAGAAAGGTGACTTTGGGTCCCTTCTTCCTCCAAGGGAGGGCTCTTGGACCCCCAAGATTGAGCTCTTCTTACAACTTGAAAACTTGAAAGAAATGGTGAAAGAATCACAAGCTAACCCACTCAAAAGGTGATGTGGATTGCCCAAATGGAATGGTGCTAGTATGCTCTTGATGAGAAAATAGGTTTCCCCAAGAGAATAGCAGCAGAATAACCTTGCAAATGAATTCCTTGAAGATGTAGTGCACCCATGGCCTTGTTTTATAACACCACTTTGAGGTATTGCGCAACTAGCTTTTAGTGTGAAAAGGGGATGTTTTGGGCACCTTTAGGTCTTTGACCAGCCACCCAGCCGGATCCAGCCAAGATTTGGATGTCAAATCGACTTGGAAGTTGAACCAGAAGTGGGTGGGAGGCTGACCAACATCATAAATGCATCGTTCTCAGGTGAGCGCATCTTTTAGCATCCACAGTCATGCATCATGCGCACGTGCGCTTTTCTTGCTTTTCTTGATGGCGCATGTGCACGCGTGCCCTGTATAGTCATAGCGCATCCTAATTTTATAACTGGTTTGATAGTTTTGGACCTTTTGGAAATGATTTTTTGGTAATTTTGGTCCATGGGTGAACTAATAGCTATTTGAAGATGCTGGATTCCTGTAACCATTTGAGGATGAAATTTCAGTGATAACACCAATGATGAGAATGATTTTATTATGCTAAAATCAGGGCTCTCATAACATGGATAATGGCCCACTGAGAGAAATACAACTGCAAACTAACCTGGAAAGGTATGATCTATTGTACAACCGATTATGGCACACTTTTCTAGGTATCTGTGACTGTCTCTTTAGTGGCCCACGATTATCCATGACTTTCCCCATTATGACCCGTGAATGTCCGTGATTGTCTCCACTGTGACCTGCATATATGTATGGAAAGTCCATACGACATGCTCTGTATGGTATGACTCTTTCATGTGGCTTTCTTCTATTGAAACCCACTTGTGTATGCTTTAGTTCTCTATTATGCTTGACCTGTATGATCTCTATATGAAATTTCTTATTCACCTATCAAATATCTTGAACCATAGTCCTTTGCGATCTAATACTCTGTGTGTTGACTCTTTCAATACAAATCATGTCAAGTGTAATCCTTGTTCCTCTTGAATCATCATCCTTCGTGATCCAAGAACTTGAGCAGAGGTCCCTCTCTATTCCTGAGTTTGACCATGGAGACTCCATACTAGCAAAGGTCCTTCTTTTCTATCTGTGTGAATGTGTCTTCCTCCTTCTCCTAGCCTTTCTTTATAATCATGATTTACAATCTTTTTCTAATCTCCAAAGTGATGCATGGTTAATATTATTGTTGAAATATTTGTTTCCATTGATGTCAACCCTTGAAGAAGTCTGGTATCCCTAAAGGTATGGTTATGGAACATGAAGTTGATCAAGGAAAAAGTTCATGATGGATAGTGTAAATGCAGGTAACCCACTAATGAATAGATATTCATCATCATGTTGTTTCTTGTGATAGGTGTAATGACACATGGTTCCTCACAATTGAGGAGTTATGGCCTTGTGAAGTTGGAAGCCCCAAAGAATGGTTAAGAAACCCCTAGTTGGTTACAAGTCAATTAATGAAAGGGTAAAGTGGTTGTAACAAGAAATTCAAGAATACCTAAAGATAAGGAAAGAGGTTACCTAGAAAAAGTATATATATACCTCAAGAATTCATTCACAAACATATTCACACATTCATTCTATTGAATATCTTGTTGTGAGTAAGTGATCTATTGACACGTTTGCGATGATGAAATATGAGGTAATGACATGTGAGAAGTGATAAATTTTTGAGATCACAGAGAAAAGCTATGGTTTTATATAAAAAACCCTAATTTGGATGACCCCCATGCATCATACAACTAGTATCTTGCAAGGCACCCTCACGGGTTGTCTAGTTCCTGTCACACGAGGCCCCGCGTGACATCATGTCTTAGTCCCGCGAGGATAAGACAGGATTGGGGGAAATGATATTACTAGGTTAGTGAGGTATGAGGAAAGTTTACAAGTCATCACTATTGTGCATTAGGTAAGATACATAGGTAAAGGTATGTTTATATACTTGTTTTCAAGTTTATACTTGGTTATGGTATGGTGCATGCTTGAGGCATTGGAGCATGATTGAGGTACATCTTGGCTACATGGTTGAATGAGATATACTCTTGTATATGGGTTGGTATATGATATGACTGTTATGGTTCTCTATCAGAGACATATGTTTGATATGTGGGTACATGTTTGTGGTATACATTTGATGTATGGTGGCATATGCATGAGGCTTATGCTTAGGTATTTTGAGGCACTTCATTGATGATATGGTACAAGTCCATACATGATTGATTTTATGGTATATGGTACAATTTTATACATGTTAATGTTATAGTACATGGTACATGATTTGATTGGTTATTCATCATTGAGGTTATGGTATTTACATTGATGCATGTGATGTCAAATATATTGGTACACATTTTATGGATGGTATGGTACAAGTTTTGGTATATAACATGTTGATGATCAGTTATAGGTTGATGGTATAGTGATAGTGATAGTTTGGATACAATGACAGAGTGATAGTGACAGTGATCCAGGTGGATACTGGTGGCCACCCACCTATTTCAATTGGCTCCTCTTGATAGTTTTTAGTTCAAAACATTTGTCTGTACTTCTTTGTAATTGTGGGGTCTACACTTTTGAGGCTGTCTGAAGCCCTACACATATTCCATGTGGATATTGGTAGCCTCCCACCTAATCCAACTAGCTTATTTTGGAATTTTGCATGTCATCATATCTTTATGTACTTCCAGGGCCGTTTTGGGGCCCCAAACAATGTTTTTTTGTCTTGCCATAGTCAAACTGTAAATGGAATCATATTATTATGGAATAATGTGTAGTTATCAAAAATACATTTTCAAAGAGCTATCAAGCACCTAAAACAGAGGTCGTATGAAAAAGTTATGACCCTGGGAAGTTGAGGTACCAACTTACCCATAGGGGTCCACATAACTTTTGGCGTTTCATCTCCTAGGGTTAGGTTTTTGTAATTCACGAGTAATGTTAAAAAGGCCTCTGGAGCGTCATTGTAATCATTTTTCTCAGACGAATGTGCATGGAAGCCACATATCTTCTCAAATATAACTACCACCATTCGAGCAAGTTGTTTTTAGTTCTGTAGTTTTACAATTTCATCCTATTTCATTGATTTAATAGAATTTATTGTTCACTGGATATCCATTGTTGTTCTTTGTATATCTATGTTATTGTATTCAATATGTTAGTTATTTCATTCCTCTCATAAATCCGGATCAGTGGTATCAGAGTGGTCTTCTCTTCATTTATTTTTCTTCGTGCATGTCCCCGGAAAGATCTAGGTACAAGAAGTTGGAACTCGAACCAGTCGATCCTTTGCAAGATCGGTCACACCAAGCCTGACAACAACCCATGGGGGATGAAAAGAAAGATCATGGAGTAGGAGACCTTTTAAAATGTTGCTCGAGGAATCCCTTGCGTGACAAAGGAACAAAATGATCGAAAAATTTGAACAGATCCTTCGACGGCTATCTGCAGGAGAAGCATCTTCATCAAGCGACCATGCAACCCCATTCAAGGTACAGATAAATTTTTATATTCCATTATTTGAAGGAATGATAGAAGCGGATGTTGTAGATAAATGGTTGAATCTGATTGAAGGGTATCTTTTGGTCCACAATTTTTCTGATAGGGAAAATATTACTTTTTCACTCCTTAAGTTCATCCCCCATGTTAAGAACTTGTGGGATACTTACTCTGAGAAAAGGGACATAGAGGAATCTGAAATATTTGCGATCACCCGCACATGGTATTCCTTCAAGGATGCCATTAAATAACAATACTACCCTGTTAGAAGTTATGAGGACTAGTACATGAGATGGACCACCCTGTGTTAGGAAAGGGACCAGACAGAACCACATTTTACCAATAGTTTCCATACCCTATGCACCAAATTGGGTATCAACTACTCTGAGCGAAATCTAGTGCTCAAATACTGTGGATATTTGCATAGATATATTTAAAAATAAATGGATTTTCTGGACATCGCATCATTGGGTACGACTTATAGATATGTTGTCAAGATGGAGCAGAAATTTAAGTAGAAGAGGAAAAAGTTTGGATATGAAAACTCCTCATAGCCTAAGTAGGGAAAAGGCGGCCCCAACCCACACAACAAGGGAAAAATAAAATATGGCCACTCTCAGGACAACCAGTCTAATCCAAAACAAAAAAAGGGTAATGATAAGTCGAAGAAGAACATGGGAAAATCATGTGAATACCATAAAATCCCTTGGCACAACACCGAAGAATGTCTCTCCAAGAAGTCACTCGTGGTTGAGATGAAATATTTTGAGTCAGAGGCCAATTATGACTCCGAATCAAATCTAGAAGGAGAGAAGTAGATTATCGATGTTGAACCCAGTGCCACTGTCGCTACCACCAAATTCTATCCAAGAAAACCAGAAAAAACAGAGGAAGGGGAATGCCTCTTTCACTCAAAGATGTGAGTAAAGGGGGCTTTGCTTCATTTCATTGTCGATAGCAGAAGTCAAAAGAACCTAATATCAGCAGAGGTCATCAAGCGGTTAGACCTACCGATGATACCACATCTGCAAACTTGCACCATTGGCTGGCTTCACCAAGGAAGAGACCTTCGTGTTAGCCAATAGTGTCATGTTCCTTACGACATAAGCCCTTTCAAATATGAGGTATTGTGTGATATTAATCCCCTTGAAGTTTTTGATGTTCTTTTAGGATAACCATATTTTTGGAAGCGACATGTTGTGTATGAGTCTAGACCCTGTAGGGTTATTATTACTTTTTGTAGACAATTGTACATGATACCAGAGATAGCGTTTCCTACAACTATTTCTTTAATCTATGCTAAGCAATGTAGTAAGGTCATTTCACAAACTGGGAAGTTTGTCTTATTTGTGATCTAGGCTCACAGTAAGAAGAAGGTTGGTGCCACATTCATGGCCTCTACATAGAGCCTCTATTTGCAACAGAAGCAAGTGGACAGAATCATGGAAGAGAACAAAGACATATTCTCCTCACCCACCAAGGTACCGATGCATTGCCAAGTCAAGAATACAATTGATCTAACCCCCATTCAACCTATACCTAATGGACCAATCTATTGTCACTCACTGATGGAAAATGACGAAATCAAGCGTCAGATCCAAGAGCTACTTCAAAAGGGTCACATCAGACCTAAATCCTCCCCTTGTGGAAGCCTCATTGTACTAGTGCAGAAGAAAGACGGGATCTGGAAGGATCTACATTGATTATAGAACATTATATAAAATTATAGTCAGGAACCAGTACCGAATTCCCAGAATTGATGACCTTCTTGACCAACTCAAGGGGGAAAAGTTCTTCAACAATATTGACCTAAAGTCTAGCTACCACCGGGTTCCCATCGAACTAACTGATGTATGGAAGACAACTTTCAAATCTAAAGGTCTCTTTGAATGGTTGGTCATTCCCTTTTTCTTAACAAATGCATCAACCACTTTCATGAGGTTAATGGATGATGTATCGAGACCCTTAACCAACTCTTTTGTGGTGGTATATTTGTATGACATCCTCATATTCAACAGAACTTGGGAGGATCACATGCAACATATTCAACAGGTTTTGAGCACTCTACAACAACACAAGATATATGCCAACTTGGAAAAAAATTCCTTTGGCATGAAAAAGGTCCAATACTTGGGCTACATTATTGATGAGCATGCCGTACATGTTGATCCATCTAAGATCCAAGTCATCTATGAATGGACATCCCTGACCACACTAACCGAGCTTCAAAGCTTCTTAGGACTAGCCAACTTCTACCGATGGTTCATGTTGGGATTCTCCCATATTGGATGGGCCCTCATCCAAGTAACCAAGGGAGATGGAAGGGAAAATTTTAGGTGGGTTAAGGAAAAACAACGAGCATTTGATGATTTGAAGCATTGCTTGAGCTCAACTCCAATACTCTCCTTACTCGATCTGCAACAAATTTTTTAGATTGAGACTGATGCATATGACTATGATGTAGGCATAGTTCTCACTCACCATGGTCATCCGGTAGCATACCATAGTGAGACACTCTCGAATATTGTTCGTAAATACTCCACCTATGACAAGGAAATGCCTTCCATTGTAAAAGCCTGTCGTCAATGGAAACATTACATTCTAGAAAAGGAGACAATCGTCCACAGTGATCACAAGCCTCTGCAGTTCATATAGACACAGGGGAAGTTGTAGAACGACCACCATAAAAAGTGGTCCACCTACCTTCATCAGTTCCATCTCAAAATCAAGTATAATACAAGGAGCACAAATCGCGTCATTGACTGCCTCAGTTGACCTCTCGTGGCTGCACTCACCATCATTCTCCATTCCTGTGGACATGAGGCATACGAGTGGCCCCAACTTTATCAGCAAGATCTGAACTTTGCCACCACTTATCAGTTCTTGGTTATATGCGTGAATGACACTGATTTTCACATTTAGGATGAACTCTTATGCCATCTAGGCCACCTATGTGTTCTTTCAAGCGAGCATGCAAAGATGATTTGGGAGGATCACTATAGTTGGATGGCAAGACATTTTGGCGTAGAGAAAATTGTGGTCATTCTACATAAACATTTTTATTGGCCAAAAATTTGATAGGACGTCAACAAGTATTTCAAATTTTGTACTTCCTGTGCCATTTCCAAGCCATCCATGAAAAAGAAAGGCTTATACACCCCTCTTCCTACTCCCAAGAGGCCTTGGGAATCCATATTGATGGATTACATGTCTGACCTTCTGTCCACCAAACTAGGAAATGATTGTGTATTTGTGGTAGTTGATTGGTTTTTGAATATGGCCATCCTCATAGCCTGCAAGAAGAGTATCACATCAGCAGATACTACCAATCTCTTCTTTGAATGCGTGTGGGTCCATTTTGGGACACAACAAACCATCATCTACAATCAGGACAACAAGTTTCTCAACACATTTTGGTCGATTCTTTGGTCACTATTGGACACCAAGCTCACTAAATCCACTGTTTTCCACCCTCAAGCTGATGGCCAAACAAAGTTTGTCAATCAAATGATTGTGCACATCCTTCTCATGTACAACTCTAAGGATTTGCGTACATGGGATGAGATTCTTCCCTATGTTCAACACAACTACAATAGTGCTCTCCATATCTCCACCGACCATATCCCATTTCAGGTAGGGCTGGGATTCCAACCCTTGGGTCCCATTGATGTTGCACTACCTCTTGCAACCACACAGGAAAAGTATTCCCATGTTTAGTCTGAGGCCAAAAAATCCACCAGATTCATTGAGAAGATTTAGAGGATATGCCAACATGTCCATGAGATTTTGTAGAAAGCCAATGCTAAGTAGAAGAAGCACAATGATCAACATATGGTATCGCACTAGTTTCAGGTGAGAGAGAAGGTCTAGTTACATTTTCAGAAATATCACCTTACAGGGCCCCATTGGAAGCTCCACGCACAATGCTATGGGCCTTACACTATCACCAAGGTTGTGGGTAGTAATAATTTTGAGCTCAACACTCCAACCTTCCTTGGCTTGCACTCAGTGTTCAATGTGGACCTCCTTCAGCCATATGTTCCACCACTATTGGACACCTCAGATATCATAGAAAAACTGACAGCAACAAAGCTCAACCCTAACTGGATGGAACAATAATCCACTATTTAGATAGTGGACACATAGGTCAAGGGAAATCACCAGCAGAGGATCAAACTTTATCAGTTTGTCAAGGCAGGGCATCTCCTACACCAAGGAAAGTGGCTCACTTGGGGCCAAATTCAGCAGAAGTTTCCTCACCTTATGAGAGAACTCAAAGAAAAGGATATCATTGCTTCCTAAGGGGGGAGGACTGATCCATCTGGATATTGGTGTGGCCACCCACCTATTCCAATTGGCTCCTCTTGACAGTTTTTAGTTCAACACGTTTTTCTGAACTTCTTTGTAATTATGGGTTCTACACTTCTAGGGATATCTGAATCTCTACACATCTTCTAGGTGGGGACTGGTGGCCTACCACCTAATACAACTAGATTATTTTGGAAATTTTCATGTTAGCACATGTTTCTGTACTTCCAGGGATGTTTTGGGGCCCTAAACAGTGTTTTTTTGGCTTTCCACACAGTGAAACTTTAGATGGAGTTAGATTTTGACGAAATAATGTGTAGTTCTCGAAAAGACCTTTCCAATGGGTTATCACATGCCTAAAATGGAGGTCGCATGCAAACGTTATGACCCCAGGAAGTTGAGGTACTAACTTACCCATAGGGGCCCACATAAATTTTGGCATTTCATCTCCTAGGGTTAGGTTTTTGGATGTCTAGGGTTTTGGCATTCACGAGTAATGTTAAAAGGGCCTCTGGAGCCTCATTGTGATCATTCTTCTCAGACGAATGCACGTAGCAGCCACATCTCTTCTCAAAGATAGCTACCACCATTCGAGCAAGTTGTTTTTAGTTCTACAGTTTTATAGTTTCAACTTATTTCATTGATTCAATAGAATTTATTGTTCACTGGATATTTGTTGTTGTTCTCTGTATCTATGTGTTATTGTATTCATTCTGTTAGCCAGTTCGTTCTTCTCATAAATCTAGATCAAATAGGTTGGGTACAGTGACATTTTGGATATAATGATATGTTGATAGTGGTAGTGATTTTGGTAGTGACAGTTTGGTCTACAGTTATATTTCAGGGAGGAAGGACGGGACAAGGAAAGGGGGTTGTAGCCTCCTTCTAGTTGTGGTTCCAGAGAACATAGGGAGTTGGATCTTCCTTCAGGTTGGAGCCCAAGAACGAGAAGGTTGTAACCTCCTTCTGGTTGGACCTAGAAAATTCAGGGAGTTGTAACTTCCTTCAAGTTGGAATCTATAAATAGGGGGTTGTAGCCTCCTTCCAGTTGTATTTGGATAATTGGGAAGTTGGTGCCTCCAATCAATGTACTCTTTGATGTATAAGAAATTGTTCTGTGTTTTTCTCCCATTTGGTTTTCCACATAAATTCTATTGTACTTTGTTTATGTGATTGTTTATTATGCACTATTGATTTATATTGTTGATGATATATTAAATGTTAATGATAAACTATTGAACATTACTGATAAAGTTGAAGATAATATAATGTGGTTAAAAGTGGTACTAGTGCTCATACTGATTCAGCCTTCCTCTCAGTATTCCAACAACTTGATGCAAATGCACGATCTCCTAGTCTTTGGATCTTCCTCTGGAGCCCCAATATGGCTCTTAGATCCCTGCTGGATCCTTCTCTTATGCACACAAGCTCCTTTATCTCGTGCTTGCAAGCTCCAACAAAACCCACTGGGTGATTAAACTAAGACCCTTCCTCCTTACTCCGTGGGAAACATGTTCCAAAACCCAACCCCTTTTATCCTTTATTTTAAACCACAGGCGCTAGCCCCTTTTTATCTCGACGGAATTGCATGTGACCATGGGATAGAACCTAGTTCTTAGCAAAAAGGAGCTACTTCAAAACTTCAAGAATCTGCCACTCCAGAGGATTAACCAACATAACACTCCAATTCACTTGGAGTGTTTACCGGCCTAATTCGGTCATAAATTTATGTGACCGATAGTTGTGGGTCTTACCTTATCCTTCCATTCTCCAATCTTCTCCATGGTCAAATTTGACTCGTCCGAGATCGGACAACTGGCGAGGACTCTCCTCCCTCCATGATTTATGGTGGATATTAGATACAACACTCCTAGATTGATGGTCCATGGGAATTTGGGACTCCGACTTCAGGGGTTCCTCTACTCCAAATGACATCGACCAAACTTGT
Organism: Picea engelmannii; assembly: GCA_009831015.1. Taxonomy (NCBI): domain Eukaryota; kingdom Viridiplantae; phylum Streptophyta; class Pinopsida; order Pinales; family Pinaceae; genus Picea; species Picea engelmannii. Next base: position 82,513 of record ML816095.1, on the reverse strand, counting down.
TGGATGGCCAAATTGTTGAATCAACGAATGAATTAGAGATCTAATGGCCTCTGCTTCTTTATTTGATCTATGGTTTAGATTCACTCCAGGACTTTAGAGCTTCAGGGTTCCTCATCTCTATTCTCTCCTTTTATCTAGGTGTAAATCAATAGCCCATATCTAATCTTGTAGCTAAATCAATGATTTTTGTGGCTTCCTCCTTCCATAACGTTTCTCCGGTTTCCAAAGGGATTTGAAACCTTATACCTCATAAGATGGAAAATACTTCGAATGAAGTGTGGGTGAACTCCCTGTGCTAACTCTCCTAATCTTGTAATTGAGTCGAAATTCTAAGGAATCAACCCTTTGTTCCTTCAAATGAATCCTTTTTCCCTCCTGGAACCCACGCTCTTCCTCCCGAGCTTTTCCAATGCTTCAATGAAATGTTGGCTTCATGCACTCCTTGCAATAACTAGGAATTCAACACTCTCTGAGTGTTTCCTTTGTACCTTCCTAGTACTTACACTCTTCCTCTTGATATTATGGCACTTTCTATTAGTGTCTATGCACTCCTTGCGCTGGCTCTACGCACACCTTGTTCTTATTCCCTCCTGAGATTTCTCCTTTGTAAAGTATACAGGCGTGCACTCCTTACACTGTCATTCCATTGAGATTTTACACTCCTCTAAGTGTAGGCACACTTCTTGCACTCTCTCTATGCACACCTTATGGTGGCCTCCTAAGCTCTTAAGATTACTCAAACTCACACAAACAGGGAATTCAAATGTTCCCGCAAAGAGATCATTAATATACTCATAGAATTTTAAAAAATTTAGTAAAACATTCAGAAACAAACACTCATTCACATAGATACATAGAGATACCAAAAGAAAAAACTCAATTTCTATTAGCTGTGAATGTTTTACAATGTTTACAATATTTACAAGACTAGACTGCAACATAGTCTCAACTTTTCTCCTCTCCTCCTCTCATGAACTATCCTAATATACCAAGAGATTTAATTATTTTCTCAATACATTGATTCTCATACAAAATAAGGGTGTCTCAAGCATTCTCTTCCTAATGCATTAAATTACATTTAATTTACATTGAAGCATGGATCAGGTCTAGATCTCTCTAATCCTATGATTCACCTAATTACATTAACTCCAGATCTTGCTAGATTCATCTACCTGTGATCCATTTAAGGATATTTACATACAATCTTGACCCATACAATGGATCTTTGGCTTCTTGATCCTCCCATCACTTAATTACATTAAATGAGAGAATTTTAAAAGAAAATGAGAAGGTTTGTGTCCTCTATCCTCGGGATCTGCTCCATCCCCATGCGTTGTTGCATTGGATGTTGACTTGGGTGCTGAGTGGGAGTGATGCTCCTGCATCAGATTCCTCTTTTGAAAAAATCATGAGCTCCTGCTCATGGATTTGTTGTTTCTACGTTTGAGTTCCTTCTGGATTCCAAATTTAATTCTAATGCTCCTCATCTGCTCCTCTTCTTTGTTGTTGTTGTTGTTGTCATGATGTTGAAGGTTCTCCTCCTAGTTTCCAAATATTATGCTACAAGGATCATTTTATCTTGCCAATACACTCTATTCTTATGTCGGCTTTCTTCTGTTGATTTTTATCCTTTGTTGATTCCAGTATCAACCTCCTTATATATTCTATCTCCATGTCCAACTTATCCATGTTTTGGATCCTCTCCTGCAGTCTACTCTGGTGCTACTGCATCTACTCTTCTTTATCAATATCCAACTTGACTTGTTCGATGAGCCTCCTCTTGTTAATTATCCTCTCCTTCAAAGATTCAAGCTCCTTGCATAGATGAAAAAAATCCACGTTGTCTTCTCTCTCTTTTGCTGCAAATTCCAATTCTGTAGTTATCTTTTGTTCTTATCCTTGGCTGCAATCCATGATCATTTCCTATGAATGCTCTTCTTATCCTCCTCATGTATTCTAAAACGACAGGCTTTGTGGGTTGTATTTCATCCTCCTTATAAGAAACATCTTCATTGGTATTTCCTCCTGGGTCCTTTCCAAGAGATACTTTGATCTCCCCTACCATTAGAACATGGTTATGGTCTTTTCTTCCCTTCAAATTTTTTGACGATGTCTCTCCTTCTTTCTCCTCTTTTTCTTGCTTCTTTTGGCCATCATCATGGGCCAATTATTCTCTTATGTCTTCTATTTCTACATAACTTTGATTCTGCAACTCTCTTTTAGCATTCTCTTGGCTCACAACTATGTGGTCCTCCTCCTCTTTCATCTCTTGAGAATATTTCAGTGTCTGATCCTTCTCCATTTCCTTGATAGTATATGTTGTTTTCCTTATTCTTATGCACCTGAATTTACACATAAATTGTTAGTTTTAAAAACATTTGGCCCTATGGCCTCTTCCTTGGATGCCTCCTACATAACATCCTCATGTGCAACACATGCACTGGCCTCTGTTGGGATTCTTGGAAGGGATATGTTGATTCCCCCAATGATCCGAATGCACCTATGATCCTCCTCCTTGAGATTTGAAGTATTCAACTTCTCATCATCTTCATTCATGTGGCTTTCAACCCCACATGAATATTCATGCCCATGAGACTTCTCTCCTGCCTCTCTCTCCTCTTCTATCAACACTCCTCATTCATATGAACTCTTCTCTGAGTTCTTGAGACCCTCTTACAGTCTCATATTCTCTTTTCCCTCTTGGAAATCTGATTTCTCCTTTTTTCCCTCCTGACAGTTTTTGAGATCTTCAACTGATCTCTCATCATCCTCATTTTCATCAAGTCTTTCCCCAATCTCAGGCTCACATATGATTGACATATCCTCTATTGATAACCATCTCTTGGACTCATGTTCTTTGAGTTCCCCTCTCTCCTTTTCCTCCAAAGAACTTGTTCTTTTCTTTATAGCTTTTAGGTATTCCCCTTTCCTCTTCTCTTTCAACTGGAAGCATACTTTATCCATGGCTGGCCAATAAACTGACATCTTCATGCTCCATCCTATCCTTGAGATTTGTTTCCTCCTTTCTTTGTTTTGTTTCCTCTATCCCATACAAATCCAATTTGTTGAGCTCCTCTCTCATCTTCTTGAGCTCTTTTTTTGTCTCCTCTTAGTTCATCTTTTTTGAAATGCTTCCATGGCGCTCACTTTCTCCCCAAGTCATTTTATGGCCTCCATAAAGGTTCCTTGTATGTGGCTTTCAATAGCCATTTCTTCTCTCCTTCTTTCCCTCCTAGAAATTTTGTGAGTTTCACTTAGCCTCTTCCAAGCCTCTCGTTGCTTAGCATCTTGGTTCACTCCAATGGAACCCTGAGATTTTAAAATCCTGTTGAGTGTAGGTGCACACCTTGTGCTCTCTCCCTCTATAGAGAACTCCTTTCTCTTTGGTTCATGCACTACAACTGCTCACTTTCTTCTTGAAAACTTCATTGTTATATTTTCCTCAAGGTTCGTCTACCACTTTAAGAGCTTCACAAGATCTTCTCTATGGCAAGAACTCAACTGGTTCTTTCCTTCTTTCACCCCACCTGGATGTCTACTATCTACTGCACACCTACAATAATAAAATGACCTTTGTCTATTTTCTACTAACTACTGTCTGCTTGATGACCTCTGTTGAGATGAGGTTCTTCTGGCTTCCACTATCAATAATAAAATGCAACAGGGTGTTGGGTCACATATTTGTCCATATTTTCATCATTTATAAACATCCATTCCATCCCTTCTCCATCCTATTATTGTTCATTTATCATTTCATTTTCCATACATTTGCTACAACTGCTCATAAAATGACATATTATTCCTGTTATGTTTTAGTGGTTAATAATGATTATTCTTCCTTCATTTTTAATGAATTAAAGACTATTATGCATGATTTTTTTGATGATGGTTTGACAAGTGATTTTATGTATCAATAGTTGTAGCATTCAAGGTTCCAACCTCCAAATGACACATGTGAGTTCCAGCTCATGGTTAACCATTTTCAGTGAAAAACGTGGCAGATAAAGAGAGACGAATTTGCGTGGAATATTGTGAGCAGATGAGGGCAGATAAAGAGAGACGAATTTGTGTGGAATATTGTGAGAAGATGAGGATGAATCTTGAAAATCCGAGACATGCGTTTTGTTCAGAATGGGCCCAATTGAGTTCCCTTTGGGTCGTTTTCCAATTGGAGCTACGGTTCGAGAGAAATCGTTGGTTCTTTAAAAGGGTATTTTCCAGATTTACAATTGTGGTCGGTTCTCTAAACTTAGAAATTTGTTTGAGCAACCCAGGGATTTGGGGATTTGATTTGTATAAATAAGACCTCTTCAGTCAGGAGAGGGGAATTCATGAAATTATATAGAATTTATTTGTAAGAAAGAGATGAACTTATGTAATTTCCGAGTTTTCTTCAATAATACAAAGGAGATGATGGATCTGCAATTATGTGCAACTTTCTCTTAATCTTGTAAGTATTTTGGCCATGCATGCTAGGTGAGGCAGGGCCCCCTCAATATGGTATCTGTTGGTCTTATTGATTTACTTGTATTTTTCTTTTCATTGTCTTAATTTATCTTGGTTTATGATTAGTTGATCACTTCTTACAGTTGTGTGTTGTTTATTAGATTGCTCTTACAACAAGATTCAATTCATGTTGCTATTACTTCATTTTGTTAATACTCCTTTAATTTATGTAAGAATGTGGTAGTGTTTTATTTCAGCTGAGTGTATTTTCAAGCAAGAGCGGATTTGATTGATTTTAAGTTATGTGTTTTATTTTATTAAATAGATAATAGTGTTAGTTAGAATTTGCTTCTTGCATATATTGTGCACGGTAACTTTGAAATAAAAGACTTCCTTGGGTTGATAATTGAATAGTTGGGAAAATACTACAATGCAATTAATTCAAACATTAGTTCAGCCCAATATAGCAACTGTTGTTCCTTTCGCGCGACTATTGTTCCTTTGAGTGTAGTTGTTGTTCATTTGAAAGGAACAACTGTCGTTCCTTTCGCGCAATTGATGTTCCTTTTGAGCGACTGTTGTTCCTTTGAGTGTAGTTGTTGTTCATTTGAAAGGAACAACTATCATTCCTTTCGCGTGACTGTTGTTCCTTTGAGTGTAGTTGTTGTTCATTTGAAAGGAACAATTGTCGTTCCTTTCGCACGACTGTTGTTCCTTTGAGGGTAGTTGCTATTCATTTGAAAGGAACAACTGTCATTCCCTTTACAATTGTTGTTCCTTTATAGGTGTTGCATCTCTGGAGGTTGGGTATTGAAAATGGAAGGTAAGAACCTATGTAGGCAACAAGTAAAATGCTTGTGCCAGCGCCTACCTTTGGCTGATGCATAGAGGTTGATTTTAGGACATATCTAGAGCCCAACACAGGGTACCCTTCACCCACATATGTGAATGGAAAAGGCGCCCCCCCTCCTTAGTATCCTCTGGTTCTTCTGGTTTTATTGTTGTGGTAATGATAGTAGCAGTGGGTTCTGCACCAATTATTTGGCTCCTTTTATTATTGTCTGAATCAGAGTCTGAGTCGGGGACTGACTCTTTTAGTTAAGGATAAAACATAAAGCATTGAGAACATTAGTTAAGTTTTTAAGCTTTAAATATTAAAAGGATGCAAATAATTTTCAATTGTTTTTCTCTCATTAAACGAGGGATTGTATTTTATGTTTTTTTCAAATATTGAGGAAAAAATATCACTATGCCTTTTTAATAAATATTAATAAATATGTTGGTATATATAAAAACATGTTGAAGAGAAGGTCTTGACTATTTGTAAGATGGAGAATTTGCAGTGGGAATACGAGGGTTCTTAGGGTTTTGCATGTCCTAGTATAGGTGAGGGGTGTAGGTGTCTTTTGTGCTCCTAGGGCTGCCATGATGGATGAATATATATCATTGGTAGATTACTTGTAGGATGATCTATCGAAAGAGAATATCTTCTCATATCTGTCAGTGGGTCTGGCATGTGATCCATCTTTAGTGGTTTTCAGTTCCCCTACATTGGAAAACTATGGTGGAATCCCTTCAGATGAGTGTTTGGATCCAGTTAGTAAGGGTACGTACCAAGATGTTTTGGAGTGGTCTGAGCCATCGTTAGGTTATTTCATTGAAGGATCTCACGGGGATGGATCTCCCGCACGTTTGAAGTTTCGAGAAGGGGTTCACTGTAACTCTTTCCTGTATGGATCTATCTATCCAAATGAAAGAATCATGAATACTTTGGTTCATAGCTAAAGAGTTGAGGATTGTTTAGGGTTCATGGAAAGTAATATAGGGTTATAGGAGCTACAAGGTGGCAAATTTGTGGTCTTGAGTAAGAGTTCCAATAAGAAGTGTCAGAAAGTTGTGAAATCCATAGGAGGTGGAGTTTCGCTTGTGGTACAGGAGGATATGTGGGCCAATCAAATTGTTTCCTTGGAGGGAAGGGCCATAGTGGTAAAGTTATATGGAAAAGGGATGTCAGTGGGTACCTTAAATACTTGGCTAGAAGAAAACATGGGGTCTTTACTTAGCTATTTTCAATTTTTCATTTTCTTTGATTTTTCATATTCTTTCATATAAAAATGAGATCTCTCTCTCTTGTCAGGATCCATGTCTAGTATGTCGGGAAGAGAACCTTATTTTCTATGACCTAGGACCTTTGTTCAAGGAAATTACATGTCTGAGGGCTTGGGGTTCGATCATGTTGAGGACATAGGTCAAGTAAAGGTTGGGCATAAATCTTCCCTCAAACTTCCTCAGAGCTAGACTGGGTCCTCAGAGCTAGACTGGAACCTAAATCAAGCTCCCCATGATCATCATGTTGGTAAATGCGAGGGGCCTTGAATGGAGGACCAAAAAACTCTCCCTATGATGTCTCATTGATATGGATAAACCTAATATTGTTCTCATTCAGGAAACAATGGGTTGGTGTGACTCACTCATTGTTGAGCTTTTCAAACTTCTCTTAGGTTGGGAATTTATTGGTGTTGATTTAGATGGAAACTTAGGTGGTCTTATTATAGGTTTATGCCTTCTTATAGACTTATAAAAAAAAATTATTGCCTCAAGAATTTTTTTTAGGATTTATAGTAAGGATTTAGACCACAACATAAAACTCCTCAACCTCTACATCCCATATGAGAGAAAGTAGGAATTTTAGAATTGAGTGTTTGGTTTAAAGTGCCATAGTGAAGAAAATGAAATTTTTGGAGGTGACCTTAATTTCACTATCAACCCGAATGAATTATGGGGACCTTCTTCCATGGATGAATGACTAGATATTTTCTTTCTAGACAAATTGGAGTCATTAGAATTGGTTGATGTTGAGCCCATTCAATTAAAGATGAATTGGGTTAATAATCGGTCAAGAATCGAAGGGGTATCCAAAATGTTGGACAATTTTCTATCTCATCTATGTATTCTATAGGATATTGGTTCTTATCATTATTAGGTAGGCTTGCTTATATTCTCTAACTATTTACCCATATTTCTGGAATTAGCCAGGGTGGAGGTGTAACACCCCCCCAACCACCTGTCGGAGAGTGCCACTTAAAATATTTCTTTCTCTGATACCATTTTGCAACGCACCCGACCACCCAAGCCCAACCACGTCACTCAAACTTCTCTTTTCATCATCTCTGATACCATCTGTAGCATACCCATGCTACCAAACTCTGCTCTAAAACCAATTTTACTAGCAATTCCACCAACATTGCTCTAGCACAACTCTGTCGTTAATTAAAACATAAACATATGTTTTGCAACACGTAATTATATACATATTCATAATATAATTATACACAATCATCACAAAATATACATGTAGCATAAATAGCATAAACCCATAAAAAAAATTGCATAAATATTACTGCAAACATAATTTAACACAGAATTGGCACTTATCTTTTGAATAAAAGACACCAAATGTGAGATGACCTTACATGTTCCTCCCAGCCTTAGACCGCACTATTCATAAATCTCAATAATGGGTCACCCCCGATATGGGGATAAAATCCAATTGGTTAGGGGTTTCCAACAAGACTAAAGTATCTCACTCCATATGAACTCAGTCACAGGAAACTCAGACACATATGAATTAATTACTGGAAAGTCCATCACAGATGCCAATTCATACTGACATCCTACAATATGTCATTCCCCAAATGCCTGTCCCACCCTAGGAAGTGTGCCCCTTATATTCTCAATAGTCCTTTAGCTACCCCACTTCCCTTCCAGGGCTTCAACAACAGGCTGGACAAGAAGTCCCAGAGCTCTGTCATTGTATTTTGGCACCTTGGGAAATAATTCCCAACAATTCTCTCACCTAAAGAGAATGCGGTCTCCCATGGGCCTAACAAACCGTCTCTTTAGCCCAAATTCCCACGGGCCTGACAACTCACCTCTTTAGTTTAATAAACCATGGGCTTGACAACCCGCCTCTTCAGTATATCTCTCCAAGCTAAGTCATACACAGGTAACTGTGATAGTGATCAATATACTAGTCAGAGTAACAATCATCCCATGGCAACAACAATTGAGTTCACTTGATAAACAACTCTATGAAATAACAGTTGGCTCATAATAGAACATGCGACTCCCTCACATCTTGTGGTGGTCGAATCAACATCCATGATAAAATTCCAGAATAGACTAAGTCCAAACCATTTGACTGCATGTTCCCAACTTGACACCTATTAGGTCGAGAACTACCTTCAATCCACAACATGTTCCCCAACTTAACACTTGTCATGTTGAGAATTTCCTTCAGCCACTTGTCCCCTCCCCAGGACTCAGGATATAATAATATATCTTTACTTTACACTTTTTAATAAATATTAATAGAATATTCGTTTTTGGGTTTAAGCCCCTTTAAATCAATGCTCTTGACCTCGACTAGTGGAGTTATCCCCTCAAAATCTTTTACGTGTTCGGTCTTCCACAGGGATGTATTTTCATTAAATTTCATGTGATTACATTTACATATCAGTACATAAGTACCGATCTTTTGCATCCAGGATCACCATCCTCAAAATATACAGTTTGTGCACTTAAAACAAATCTGCACAAAACTTCTGGGTTGCACACACTCTTTCTTTAGTGTGCTGTTAGGACCCTATAATGTACCTTTTTGTTCACACTTTTTGCTACCATTACATCATTTTTCCACTCACATTTAAACTTACATTATCACCTTACCCTATCTTTCCAAAGGTATATAACGTCTCTTCTCTTTGCTATATGTTTAATTTGTTTTGCATATAATTTTACATTACTCTCATACTTAACCATCGATCATAAATATATAAGTGTCGAAACAATTCGAACTGCAGATTATTGTTATTGTTTGAAGGCCCGTTGCTGAAACATTCGAAAGCACGCAAACCTCGTGGCTGAAATAGTCTGTGGTCTGCGATGCTGGAACAACAATTCACACAACAAAAAGAAGAAGCTGTTACACTTTGAGCCAAAATTAACCATCACTGCTGCTTGAGACCACGTTGCTGAAATAGTCAGAACGCAAATCCCGTTGCTGAAACAACCCGCAATTTGCGATGCTAAAACAATATACAATAGCAGTAACAAGAAGATAAATAAAGAAGTTGTTACACCAGCCGCAACAACTACACCTCACCCAACACCATTTCAACTATTGTAATAACATTCTGTTACGGGAGACCAGGATATCCTATTCCAGTATAGAAGATTAGATCCGACTAAAGATAGGATTGGTATGTGCACATGTATTTTGATGATTAATTGTATCGAGGGGATTCTCCTCTTTAAAATAAGGGGAAATCATCATTAGAGGGATCCTTCTTGGCTAAGAAAGGAATTACAGAGAAGGATGTGTTCACTTCAGACATTGTACATGATACAATTGACAGATGAATAAAAGATTATTCTGAGCATTCCTTCCTAGTTCCTTTCGTTTCTGGGGAATATTGTGAGAAGGGAGGGCTCACCTTCTTCACAATATTCACCCATTAGTTCTTTAGTGTGCTAGTATTATTTTTGTTCATGCCTTGATTAAATTTTGTTTTGTCGAAACTCTACTTTATTGAGCTTTGTTTTGCTGAAACTCTGCCTTATTGATTGTTACATTGTTTTCATATAATTCATGCTTGGGTAACTGTTAATCGTTCTAATTAGCAATCCTGTTTGGTGAATTTATGAAAGCGTGATATTCAGAGACAGGTGCTGAAGATTCTTTCTTGGGGAATAGGGTCTTGTTCTCTGTTAAGAGATAGTTAGCCTTCAGTGTGTGTCAATCATTTTTGATTAGTAATGAGTTCATGAAAGTGTGATAATCGGAAATAGGTGTTGAAGATTCCTTCTTGGGGAATAGGGTCCTATTCTCTATTATAGAATAGTTGGTCTTTCCTTTTGCAGTATCCTGAAAGATTTCTTTCCTAGGTTTTTATTTCTTAATGTAATTCAGGATTCTTCGGATAATTATTTCTTTAAACTTTGAACTCTGTAATAGGTAGGTTGCTTTTCTGTAATTCAAAGTAGAACTTTAGTTTGTTCAAGGCAAGGTGTGATTAATATACTTTTACTACAACTCTAGATTTCTTTTGAGATTGAGCATATACAGTGTGTGATTGCCTTTGAAATAAACAGACTTCCCTGGGTTGACAATTTATGTAGCACTTGATTGTTTAGTTAAATAATAAATTACAGTGACCAACATTTTGGAGCCGTTGTCGGGGAAGGTAATTATAGATTTCAAAAGAACTTATGTTCTTTCAGATATAAAGATTGCATGAGAGGATGCAGAGACCCCAAAGAAACTGACCCTACAGGTGGCAGGGGTAGAGGAAGGGGAGGAATAAAGACTTATATTGACGAGATTATATCAAAATCTGAATCTGTTGCTCCTCAACGACCAAACTCTCGGAAACCAAAATCCCAACCTTCCTTTCAAGCAAACTTTGAAATGGGGAAAGAGATTTCGAGTCTCGAGATAGTCGAGAAACTAGCAGGAAACATTGAGGACAGAGCAAGCGCAACAGGGGAGCAAACAAAAGAAAACATGGATGAGTATAATAAAGAACTGCATCATGAAGAACAGGCAGGTCCTGAAAGAGAGGTAAATGATGAAAACTCTTTTTCCACCTTAGGATTTCCTATTGGTGATCTTCCTAGAGGGGTATCTCCCATGAATAACATTCCACTCTCAGCGTTACCTAACTTTCATGGTTTATCATCAGAAGATCCCAATGAATTACTTTTTGAGTTTGACATATTATGCAGAAGTTATGATTACATTTCTAATGCTAAAAAATTAAAGCTATTTCCAACAACATTGAAAGGAAATGCACTAAGATGGTTCATGAGTCTTGGAGGTCATGTACTCACAACATGGGATTAGATGAAACAAAAATTCCTGCATAAATACCAGGACTATTGCCGAACAAGATAAAAAAGAGAGGAACTATTCAAGATGACACAAAAAGAGGATGAAAATATGGAGGACTTTGTAGAAAGGCTACAGTATAATCTACAAAGATCCAGTCACCCCGATGTAAGTAAAGATATTCTTAAAACAATATTACTAAAAGGAGTAAGGGATGACTATCTAGATATGCTGAATATGCTTGGAAAAGGGGACATATCTAAAGAATCATATGATGAAATTGTTAACCTATGTAAAAGATGTTCAAGAGGAGCTTCAAGGAATAGATCAAATAGGAGGGATACCACATTTTCGAGAGTTCAAAAATCAACCAGTGGAGGAGAAACAAGAGTCGAAATAGGTAATTTACTTGAAGGTTTTAAAACTGAAATGTTAAGCTCTTTTGCCTCACAAATTGATACCCTGCAGATTCAAAAGAAACAAGCCGAAGCAGAAGTAGATCTGTCCATATTTTGTTCTAAATGCAGAGACAAGCACCCATGAAGGGAATGCCCATTGGACAAAAATCCAATCTGCACCATCTGTGATAAGGATCATGAAACTTAACAATGCCCTTCTTTACCAGGAATCAAGGCAACATTACAACCAACTGATGAAGAAGATGAAGTTGTCTATCTGTTGACACGGAGAAGGCAATGGCAACCGCAGGGACAAGGTATGAATCCTAATATGCCATTTACATCTTCTAATCGTTGGAATAACTATCCTTCTTTTAATCAAGCAAATTACCCTCCCTATAATCGAATGCAGTACCTAAATCAAATGAATTACCCACCCATGCAACAAACTAACCCTCCCTTTGTTGATCCGTCAATGTGGACTCCTTGGCCTCCACAACAACAACCATATCTTAACCAATGGAATCCAAATTGGAGAGGGCAACAAACCCCGTTCCCAAATCAATTACCTCAATCACAATTTCTGCAACCACTCTCCTTACCATTAGGTACTCCACCAAACAATCAAATGACGAGGCCCCAACTACCTGTACAACCTAACCCTAACCCCAATAATAAAGCTGTGCAGTGCATTGATATTCATAACCAGCCTACACTTTCTCTTTTCCCTACGCAATGCAATGATATTCATTTACGATCTTGGAAAATAATAGAACCTATCATTGTTGATTTTACCTCTTCTGATAAAGAGGAAACAAAAAAGCATGATGTACCTGAAGAGGTACAATCATCCTCTAACACTGCTGCTGAAACAACAAAACCACCATTTCCTGAGCGTTTAGCTTTGACTAAAACGCCTGAGCCACCTGCTTTCAATCTTCTAGGGGAATTACAAAATCTTTATGTCAAAATTCCACTATTACAAGCACTACGAGATGTACCAATTTATGCCAGGACTATGTGAGACATTTGTGTTAAGAAACTTGGTAGGAAAATTAAAGATCCACTCATAGTTCATGTCATGGGTGACTTGTCTGCACTAATGTCAGGTAAAGTTCCCCCAGTTAAATATGGTGATCCCGACCATCCTACCGTCTTAGTGCAAATTGGAAAAAAAATAATTCCTCAAGTCCTGGTAGACTTAGGCGCTGTTATCAATATTATGACTCTGGAAACCTCACAACTGTTACAACTGCATAATGAAATCAGATACACGCTAACCATCCTAGAATTAGTTGATCGTTCTACAATCAAACCAGATGGAGTCATTGAAGACCTAATTATCTCAGTGGAATCCTAGAATTATCCAGCTAACTTTGTGGTATTACAACCTAAAACAAAGTTGGGGGGCCACCCTCTAATTTTGGGCAGGCCTTGGCTAGCCACAACAGATGCTTTTATCAGCTGTAGATCAGGTTCAATGACAATTTCCAATGGTTACGAGACTAAACAGCTTACCCTCTACCCTCACGCTACACCCTTGATTAATAATGATAATTCTGTATGGGTAGAATTTGATGATCAAACTACTCAACCCATCTTGACTATCAGACAAGCCTTAAGCCTTAAAGATGCCACTGAGGATGAAGTAATTAATAATTTTATTTTTGAACCCTCCTCCGTGACTCCAGAAACTCATAACCAATTAGCTACACTTTTGGAGTCAGATAACCAGGAAAATCTTAACTCTGAAAATCCACCTCAAACATCAGCCACCATCTCTTCTAAAAGTATACTAGTAGAAATTGAACCTGGCAAAACACTGAACATAAACCCCAACCTGACAGATGTTGAAACACAACAATTAATGAAGTTACTTCTTGAACATAAAGAAGCAATCGCATGGGACTATACAGATATGAAAGGAATTTCTCCCGAATTATGCACTCATCGTATATATATCAAGGAAGATTGTCGATCGATCTGCCAATCTCAATGACGAATGAACCCCAATTTAAGAGAAATTCTTAAAGAAGAACTTCAAAAATTGCTCAATGCAGGGTTTATATATCCTATATCGGACAGTGAATGGGTTTCCCCGTTGGTAATAGTTCCTAAGAAAAACGGGAAATGGAGAGAATGCGTAGACTATAGAGCCTTAAATAAAGCCACTCAAAAAGATCACTTTCTGTTACCATTCATTGATCAGGTGTTAGATAGTTTGTCAGGGAAGAATTTTTTCTCCTTTTTAGATGGTTTCAGTGGGTATAATCAAATCAAAATTGCACCCCAAGACCAAGATAAGACCACTTTTACCAACCCTTAGGGAACTTTTTCTTATAGAGTTCTCCCATTTGGACTATGTAATGCACCAGCAACCTTTCAAAGAGCAGTTATAGGAATCTTTTTTGATATGCTTAATGACTTTATGGAATTTTTTATGGATGATTTTACCCCTTATGGTGTTTCTTTTGAGGAAGCACTACAAAACCTTGAGAAAGTACTTAAACGATGTATACAATCCCACCTCTCCTTAAGTACAGAAAAATTTCATATGATGATGAGTGAAGGAATAGTGATTGGACATTTTATTTCATCTCAAGGAATCTAGGTGGATCCATCCAAGATACAAGTCATTAAAAATCTTCCTATTCCCAAAACCCAAACAGAGGTGAGAAGTTTTCTAGGACATGTTGGATACTACAGAAGATTTATCAAATTTTTTCCCAAAATAACTTCTCCTCTGTTTGTGCTACTGATGAAAACTGTCGAATTTAAGTGGACTAACCCCTGCCAGGAAGCATTTAATACACTTAAAACTCAGTTATCTACAACCCCTATTCTAAGAGGACCTGATTGGACACTTCCCTTTCATATATCCTCTAAGGCTTCAGATACTGCAATAGGAGCTGTCTTGGGACAAGAAGAAAATCATCTTCCTTATGCTATTTACTTCATTAGCAAGAATATGACTCTTGCTGAACTTAAATATACGGTTACCAAAAATGAATTATTAGCAGTTATCTATGCTATTAATAAATTTCGACATTACATCACTGGCTACTCTACTCTTGTCCATACTGATCACTCAGCTATCAAGTATCTAATGAACAAACCTATCACAAATGCTCGAGTCACCAGATGGTTACTATTATTACAGGAATTTGATATTACAATTGTAGATAGACCAGGAAAAGAAAATGTAGTTGCTGATTTCCTTTCTCGGTTAACACCTGATGATAATACCCCAGTAGATGATTCCTTTATTGATGAATATCTATTTGTAGTATCTGCTCACTCACCATGGTATGCAGACATTGCTAACTACTTGGTTGCAGGGAAACTACCACCACACCTATCCCACCGGGAGAAAAGAAGAATCATTCAACAAAGTGCTCTGTATAGCTGGATAAGTGGGTGTTTTATTCACACAGGACTTGATCAAGAAATCCGAAGGTGCATTAGAGAATATGAGGTTTATGACTTACTAAAAGCTTGTCATGATGGCCCTTGTGGAGAGCATTTTGCTGATAAAAGAACATCACATAAAATTCTCAGGATGGGGTATTATTGGCCCTCACTTTTTAAAGATGCAAAGAAATATCTTTGGGCCTGTGATAGCTATCAAAGAATGGGCCAACCTAATCATAGAGATGAAATGCCTTTAAATCCCCAGGTAGTACTCAAACCATTTGAAAGATGGGCCTTAGACTTTGTAGGACCCATTAACCCCCCATCCAATCAAAAAATTTATATAGTGGTCTGCACAGATTATATGACCAAATGGGTCAAAGCTAAAGAACTCCATAGAGCAACTGAAGAAGTAGTTCTAGATTTCCTATTTGAAGACATCTTTATCAGATTTGGAGTGCCTAGAGAATTAGTTACAGATGGGGGACCTCCTTTCACTTCTCACGGTTTTAAAGCCACCCTTCAAAAATATCATATTCAACATAGAATGACTACACCATACCACCCCCA
>ML816095.1:50807-66521 GCA_009831015.1 Picea engelmannii | reverse complement strand
GGTCTCACAGGCTCCCTGAAGCATTATGGGCCTACAGAACTACCTGGAGAAATACTACAGGATTCTCTCCCTATGAATTAGTTTATGGAAAAAGTGTCGACTTTCCTGTGGAATTTGAAATCAAAACCTTAAGGACTACTTTAGCTGTCAACCTTGATTTGACCGATGCACAGACAGCTAGGTTGCAACAGCATAATGAATTGGATGAAAAAAGACTAGATGCCATTCATCAGACAACTATGATTCAACAACAAAGATCAAAATGGCATGACAAAACTATCAAGCATAAGAAATTCCAAAAAGGTAATTGGGCCTTACTGTATGATTCTCGGTTTAAAGAATTTCAAGGGAAACTACGTACAAGATGGCTCGGACCTTACAAAGTGGACACTATTTTCCCCAATGGAACAGTAAGGCTCCTCACAATCGATGACTCTAAAACACCGTTACTTGTGAATGGTCATCGGCTCCGTCTGTACCAACGCCCCATTTCCAAAGAAGATTTTAAGGCCACATGTGTGGAAAACTCTCATTACCTCTTTTTAGAGGGGCCTCCTACCCCTCATTGCAATTAATTATTTTTGAAATTAGTTTCTTTAGTATTAGATTAGATTTTGTTTACTAATAATCCCTGTCAAGAAATGGCATGTTACAATTGATTTTTGCAGATTCTTGATCAAAGAAAAGGCCTACCAAGAAAGGATGATCTTACTTCAAGAAGAGTCAAGACTCATTTTGTGAAACACCACTGTTCAGCCATTTTTTGCCTTTTTCCCCATTGCTGAAACACCACTGTTCAACAATTTTTCACCTTTTTCCCCATTGCTGAAACACCACTGTTCAACAATTTTTCGCCTTTTTTCCCATTGCTGAAACACCACTGTTCAACAACTTTTCGCCTTTTTCCCCATTGCTGAAACACCACTGTTCAACAACTTTTCACTTTTTTCCCCATTGCCGAAACACCACTGTTCAACAATTTTTCGCCCCTTTCTCCATTGCTGAAACACCATTGTTCAATAGCTTTTCGCCTTTTTCCCCGTTGCTGAAACACCACTGTTCAACAACTTTTTTCATTTTTCTCCATTGCTGAAACACCACTACTCAGCAACATGTCGCCACTACTGAAACACCACTTCCTCAACGGTATTCTGCAACATCACTCTTCAACAAACATTTCTCTATTCTTTCCCTGTTGCTAAAACACCAACTTTTCAGCATTCTCTGTCAATAAGCTCTTTCGCTCTCATACTACATTTTGTCCTTCCACTTAACAAATCCTTGATACAATTTATCTAACAAATCAAGAGTCTCCCCCATGGCTACTGCAGAACTATTATGGACAGGTACTATATTTTGTTTGAAGTATGAATCAAAGGTAAAGATGAGGTATGTAAACTTTATATGTAAATACAATTGAACTATGGTTAATGAGAAGATCCCAACTCATTATTATCACTCATGTAAAATCATTATTTTAGCCGTACTTGAAGGGGGGGGAAATATCGAAATCTTATACCATCAGTTCACACGAACCGACCACCGTCATTCTTTTTTTACCATCCTTTCATTTGTTTCACCACCATTTGCATGCCTTCACCCGAAAAACTTACTCTGCTCAGAAGTGGTTACTTGACTCTCTGACGGTGCATTTTACTGAGCTGTTAGCTATGGGAATCCTTGTTATATGGTACGAACCCACCATGACAACCCTGTTAGAACTATATCCAGAAGTCTATCAAATTTTTATGCAAGCAGGATGGCTAGGTTATTTTCAGAGGTTCCAGGGATTTGATCAACAACAGGTTCTTTAATTTTCTCGAAATCTTCAGGAAGATTATTCCATTGTTCAAGGGGTTCGGATTCCAGTTACAGAGGAGGATATAGCACAGGTTTCGGGTCTCCTTTTCAATGGAATTCGTTGGTTCAGCTGCAAACATATCATCCTTAATGCCCTACAGGATTTCCTCTTGCCAGGGGAACAAATTGAGCCTAAATACCCCGGGTGTTTGACTTATCTCATTGCCGCCTCCTTGGCTGAAAGTTATAGAGTTTGTCAAGCACTACCTTACCTGTGAAGGCCGATACCAGGTAGTCTACCAATACGACTTTGTCCTATTGTCTCATTTATGACATGATAGATTGGTGAACATTCCTTATTATCTGCTCGAATTTCTTAGAAATATGTCGCATTACTGTAAAAAGGCTAAAAATCCTACCCTTTCCCTCACCCATCACCGTCTCTCTCAACTACTTATCCAAAATGGTTTTTCCCAACAAAACCCTCTCTTAAACAACCCACCCATAGACCCCCCAAGAAGTTGTTGAACATCCTGAAAATCTTCAGGAAAAGCAACCACAAAACCCTCCAGATCCTCCGGAAGTACCTAACAATCCGCTTACAGACCCAATTAATCCAATTAAACTTCCTACCATACCAATCCCGCCCCACATCTTACCAGAATCATCCACTCCTATCATTCATATCCTTAGCGATGATTCTGAACCAGACAACTCTCCCTGCCCCATCACTGAGGAAAAACCCCCATGTAAACGAAAGCAAATTCCTCTTTTTCCCTCCTTTTTACAAAGAAAACGAACAAGGACCTCAACAAGAGAAGCCACTATTTCCACTTCCCTAAACCCCCAACCCATCCGGCTAAAACCCCGTACACCTCCACCCTCCCAAATTCCAGAATTGTTACCTATTCCACCCACGGGCACTGAAACACAAGAACCAGAGGCCCAGTGTGCTGCGACATCGTCCTTTTCAAATCAAGTAGCTGAAACACAAGAACCAGCTACTCATTCAGTAGTTGAAACACAAGAACCAGCTACTCATTCAGTAGCTGAAATACAAGAACCAACTACTCATTCAGTAGCTGAAACACAAGAACCAGCTATAGTTGTTACACAAGAACCAACTACATCTGAAACACAAGAACCAACTGCTAATATTGTTATCGAGATACAGGAATCAGATGCCCAGGGTGCCACAACATTAATTTCTCTACATCAAGAAGCTAAAATACAAGAATCAGCTGACGATCCTGTAGCTTCTCCAAAAGAACCAGCTAGTGTGGCTGTGACTGTTACACAAGAACCAGTCACCCCTCTTAATATACCCTTGAAATATCAACAACCAAAACCAACAATGGCCTCTGTCTTACAAGAAAACGAGTTCCTAAGGTCTGAACTGGAAGTCTACAAGCAAGAGCTAGTCATGGTAAAGGAAGCCTACGAGAAGGAACTTAAATTGTACACCCTAGCTCGCATAGCAACCATGACAGAGGAAAATACAACAGAGAATCAGTATAGAGAGTATATGTGTAGTCAATGTGGGGACATCTATTATCAAGCAGGCTACAAAGTAACTCAAATTCCAATGCCAGGAGCTTCCCCTGCACCTACGACTTTTGCAGTCAAAGAAGAAAACCCTGTTGTTACACAAGAACCAGCAGGACCTTCCAAAATTCAAAATGAACCCTGGCCTACAAAAATTGCCACATATGAAGCCCCTATTTTTATTAATAAAGCGGTACAAACACTGCCTATTGATGAATCTACCCCTCCTAGCCAGATCAATACCCACACCCTTGTGGAACAAGCCACTCAGACTCTACCTCAGCCTATCACTTGCAATGCTGAAATACAAACTCAACCATGGGATGAGCAAGCAATAATGGACAAATGGAAAAAAGAGTCTGCTGTTACACATGACAAAAGCCTGCAGGAGCACAGACTACTCTGGCTAAACCACATCTGTTCAAACTGGGAAGCTTTGGAGAAAAAACACCAAGAATCTCGTGCTCATAAGAAGCAGAATAAAGAGCTAAAAGGCAAATTGCTCCTGATGTTTGACTTGGCACAAAAGTTGTTGGCTGCAAGGAAACCATCCTCCAATTACTCTCTTTTCCTCATGGAACGACTTACATTTTTGCAGATCAACTCAATCAAAGAAGGCAAACCCCATGTAGTGTTAAATCCGACAGATTTTGTTAGAAGCTTTACAAAAGCCTCTACTATGGATCAACACCTCCTCTATGAGGTATATATTCATAATGAGGCCATCCCTGAGAACGGACAGCTTAACCTTAACCCTCTTGTCGGTGATATCCAGATTCGGGCACTCACCTCCTTCGTTAACAATCAGATTATATGGAAGAATGACTTCCTAGCTGCCAAGCATAATGACGATAACCGCCTTCTCTGGATACGGCCAAAACCACAAAATGCTGCCACCTTTGTTGCAGAGTATTATTAGTTTTTGAAGAAACCAAGGATGATTCAATATATTCGGCAACTACAGACAACAATGCTTCAGGATTGTCAACATTTCATTAAATCCACAGAGATCGCTACCCTACAAGAAAATAACATGTTTTGGCAACAATTTGCTAAGAAAAGACAGGAACACAATCCCTTTAGCCCCACCAATCTTGAGACAACAATCTCCCAGGTACCTAGCTACATCAAATGTGTTCAGCAATGTGCTGAAAGATGGATAGGTTATCAGTTTCATTTTCCTATTCTGTGGATGCCAGCAGAGAAATATCAATTTCATCATAAGTTTCCCAAGAAGGCCGAAACAACATCTTGGCAAAGGCTACAATGCATTCAAGGATTTAGAGCTCCAACAGACAGCACTTTCCATAGCTACTGCTTAAGTAACTTGCAAGCTCAGAGTCAGTATTTAGATTCTGATTCAGATTGAAGTTTCCTGAGGACATGCAACCTTTTAAGTTGGGGGGGATGTTAGGACCCTATAATGTACCTTTTTGTTCACACTTTTTTCTACCATTACATCATTTTTCCACTCACATTTAAACTTACATTATCACCTTACCCTATCTTTCCAAAGGTATATAATGTCTCTTCTCTTTGCTATATGTTTAATTTGTTTTGCATATAATTTTACATTACTCTCATACTTAACCATCGATCAGAAATATATAAGTGCTGAAACATTTCAAACTGCAGATTATTGTTGTTGTTTGAAGGCTCATTGCTGAAATAGTCGAAAGCACACAAACCCCGTGGCTGAAACAGTCCTTGGTCTGCAATGCTGGAACAACAATTCACACAATAGAAAGAAGAAGCTATTACACTTTGAGCCAGAATTAACCATCGATGTTGTTTGAGACCATGTTGCTGAAACAGTCAGAACACAAATCTCGTTGTTGAAACAGCCTGCGATTTGCGATGCTGAAACAGTATACAACAACAGTAACAAGAATATAAATAAATAAGTTGTTACACCAGCCACAACAACTACACCTCACCCAACACCATTTCAACTATTGTAATAGCATTCTGTTACAGGAGACCAGGATATCCTATTCCAGTATAGAAGATTAGATCTGACTAAAGATAGGATTGGTATGTGCACATGTATTTTGATGATTAATTGTATCAAGGGGATTATCCTCTTTAAAAGAAGGGGAAATCATCATTAGAGGAATCCTTCTTGGCTAAGAAAGGAATTACAGAGAAGGACGTGTTCACTTCAGACATTGTACATGATATAGTTGACATATGAATAAAAGATTATTCTGAGCATTCCTTCCTAGTTCCTTTCATTTCTAGGGAATCTTGTGAGAAGCGAGGGCCCACATTCTTCAAAAGATTCACCCATTAGTTCTGTAGTGTGCTAGTATTGTTTTTGTTCATGCCTTGATTAAATTCCGTTTTCCTGAAACTCTACTTTACTGAACTTTGTTTTGCTGAAACTCTGCCTTATTGATTGTTACATTGTTTTCATATAATTCATGCTTGGGTAACTGTTAATCATTCTAATTAGCAATCCTGTTTGGTGAATTTATGAAAGCGTGATAATCAGAGACAGGTGCTGAAGATTCCTTCTTGGGGAATATGGTCTTGTTCTCTGTTAAGAGATAGTTAGCCTTCAGTGTGTGTCAATCAGTTTTTATTAGTAATGAGTTCATGAAAGTGTGATAATCGGAAACAGGTGCTGAAGATTCTTTCTTGGGGAATAGGGTCCCGTTCTCTGTTACAGAATAGTTGGTCTTTCCTTTTGCAGTATCCTGAAAGATTTCTTTCCTAGGTTGTTATTTCTTAATGTAATCCAGGATTCTTCGGATAATTATTTCTTTAAACTTTGAACTCTGCAATAGGTAAGTTTCTTTTCTATAATTCAAAGTAGAACTTCAGTTTGTTCAAGGCAAGGTGTGATTAATATACTTTTACTACAACTCTAGATTGCTTTTGAGATTGAGCATATACAGTGTGTGATTGCCTTTGAAATAAACAGACTTCCCTGGGTTGACAATTTATGTAGCACTTGATTGTTTAGTTAAATAAGCAATTACAGTGACCAACATGTGCCAACCACGTGCCCTTACACAGGTGCGCATTACATCATGACTTATATACAAAAGGATTAATAGGCCTTAAAAACCTACACACTAAGCCAGTGTGCATTGAATCCAGGTTTGCACGCCTTTTCCTTCAATGCACCATCCTTTCGCACTTACACTTCTGTGCACTAAATTCATTAAGTTGTTTCATGTAACACCCTATTTCCCCCAGTCTGTAAAAATAACTATACTGGCCAAGAACTATGGCAGACTCAAAGATGTGAATGTGTGATTTTGAATGGACCTTAGTATAAAAGGTCAATGAATGTAAATAATGTTATGAATATATGTTACAGGACTGCTGGGAGGGGGATGTGATGAAAAGAGACCATGATGGCTGATGAAAGGTGGCGGAAGGCACCTGGAATGGTGGCGTTAACTTCCACCAAAACCAGTACCGTATTTGGTCTTCACTGGCCTGAAGATCAAAAGTGGCTCGCTGGCTCCGAAATGAATGACTCGCCAGGTTGGTAGGTGAAGAGGCTCCTCATGAGTTAATGAGGGATGGGGGGTGAACCTCCCATCCGTGGAAGCCTCAAACCTGACCACCGTGGGGAAGTTCATGCCACACACAACCTCACCATAAAAGAAAAGGTAGGAAAGAGGTGTGGAAGGGGACAGACGTGACAAAGATCGCAAGAGGGGAAAAATCAGAAGGACTCCGAAAAAATATACAGAGTGATGGATAAGCAGAGAATAAGGGGAGTAACCTTCGTTCTCTACTTATGATGAACAGAGACTCAGTCTCACAGCATCGTGGTCTAAGCTCGGCGGTGGCTAGTGGTAAATCCATTCGGAATCACTGAGCCTACGGTTGGGTGGAAACGAGCATCCCTCTCAGCAATTGCATCACCTGGTGTTTTCTGATAAGTGTTTATATCTTGTGTCTTGCATTGAATATCTTGAATGTATGTCATGGTTTGATTACTTCTAAATGGATTCTGTGTAGAAATGTCTGCATGGTGTTTTGATCGGAAATGGTGGTTACATGCGTATATTGGAATGACCACATTCGGTTTATACAGAAATAGCTATATGTATTTGAACGAATTTAGTTTTCAAGTCTGTTCTCGGGAGATTTGTTTCCCTTATTTGTCTCACATGATGCCTTGGATATATTTCCCTACAGGGACACCCTTTCGGGACCGTTCTCTTACATTCCAAAGCCGGGGTAAGTTCCTGGAAAGAAATACCATCTTAGTAAACCTTTGAGTTTTCTTTACCTATCACAGAAGTTAATAAACTCGGTGAATTAAGAAGACCTTTCAGTATGGTCTTCAAACCTGGTGAAAGTTACCCGAGAACCCGAAGGAGGATTTTATGGATTAATTCTTAAAACCCTGCCACGAGGGAGAGTGGTTCTCTTAGATCCTGATATTTCGGTGTTTCGGCATTCGAAATACCCAAGTGCGAGTTCCCTTGTACTCACAAGTCCCGAAACCCCGACTTGCGAAATCCCGAAATAATAGAGTGAATTTTTGGCATTTCGGTACCCGGAATACCCAAGGGCGAGTTCCCTTGAACTCGGAAATACCGAAACCCTGAATTGTGAAATCTCGAAATAATAGAGTGTGACTATTCGACATTTCGGTACCCGGAATACCCAAGGGCGAGTTCCCTTGTACTTGCACATCCCAAAATCTCAATGGAGGAAACGTCGAAATAGTAGAGCATGTTTATAGTGTGGTGTTTCAGAGTTTCGGCTCCCAAGAAACCCAAGTGCGAGACCTCCTGTCATCACACATCCTGAAATCCCGATGGACGAAACCCTGAAATAGTAGAGCATGTTTAGAGTGTGGTGTTTCGAAGTTTCGGCTCCCGGGAAACCCAGGTGCGAGACCTCCTGTAGTCGCACATCCCGAAATCTCGATGGAGGAAACCCCAAAATAGTAGAGCATGTTTAGAGTGTGGTGTTTCGGAGTTTTGGCTCCTGGGAAACCCAGGTGCGAGACCTACTGTCATCGCATATCACAAAATCCCGATAGGTGAAATCCCAAAATGGATTAGCACACATGGTTTTGGTGTTTCTGTGTTTCGGCACCCGAAAAAGTGAAGGGTAGGAGACCCTCTCCCTCTTATACCATGAAAACCCGGTATGCAAAACCCCGAAAGGTGGCGTGTCAGGCTTCAACCCAAGGCATTATTAATTGTAACGAACTATTGGTTCTCTTCGGTGTTTCAGCACCCTAAAAAGTGAAGGGTAGGAGACCCTCACCCTCTTATACCATGAAAACCCGATATGAAAAACCCCGAAAGGTGGCGTGTCAGGCTTCAACCCGAGGCGTTATTAATTGTGACAAACTGTTGGTTCACTTTGGGTTTCGGCACCTCGAAATCCAGGGAACTGAGAATACATGGTTCGTGATTTCCTGAATCGCGAAAGCTGGGAGCACCTCTCCGGTAAGGCCTGTGGTCATCGCCAATGATCATATGGGTATGGATAAGGGATGGTAGGATCTGCAATAGGCCCCATAGGAATTCGGGGATTTTGATCCTCGGAGAAGAGAAAGAAAAGCCGGAAATTTTTAGTCTTAAGAAGTCGGGGTGTTACATTTCACTTTCAGTGCGACATTCCTATGTAATTACATAGATGAACACCAAAAAATTAATCTTCACACTGTATCATTTTTACAACTGTGTGGAATCCTTTGGTGTGAGATCCTTGCGCACTAACTTAATGTGTGCATAACCAAACCAACAAACTTTTTAATTTAGCTCACCATATTATATGTAATTTACAGTTACAATTATATGTACAACTCTGGGGTTCGGTCCAGAGGTATTACAATCCCATCCCCCTTATTTATGCACTATCCTTAGTGTAGCATATACACATGTACAATCAAAACTCAAAAGTTTTCAAAACAATGTGAGTACTCTGCCCGCATAGCATCCTCATTCTCCCAAGTTGCATCCTTAGGGACATACTAGGTCCATTGGACCTTTACTATCCCTATGGCTTGATTCCAGAGCTACTAGATCTTTTGATCCAATATGCGCACCAGATGCACTTGAAAACCTCCTTCTTTCTCCACCTGAATCAGATTCGAATCAATGACATGATTAGTATCATGTACATATATTTTAAGTAATGATACATGGAATACATTGTGAATATGCATTGATGTAGGAAATACAAGCATATATGCTACAATCCCAATCCTTACCAAGATTTCAATTGGACCACAAAACCATGTTGCTAACTTTGAACAATTTCCCAACTTAAGGGAGCTTCTATTGGGCTTTACTTTCAA
The DNA here is from genome assembly GCA_009831015.1 of Picea engelmannii. Lineage (NCBI taxonomy): Eukaryota > Viridiplantae > Streptophyta > Pinopsida > Pinales > Pinaceae > Picea > Picea engelmannii. The sequence goes on along the minus strand of ML816095.1, from coordinate 56,890 downwards.
AAACACATGATCATCCACATTAAATTCCTTGTGAGTTCTACCCTTATCAGCATAACGTTTCTTCCTGTCCTACACAATCTTTAAATTATTCTTTATCTTTATCACCTTCTCTTCAATTTCCCTAAGTAGTTCTGGCCCAACTATTGCACGGTCTACTGGGTTATCCCAATTGACTGGTGTATTGGATTTTCGGCCATAGAGTGCCTCAAATGGGATCATATTCAGAGATTCTTGGTACCCATTGTTGTAATCAAACTCTACCAGGTGTAGATAATCCTCCCATTTGGATGGTTTATCCATGACATACATTCTTAACATATATTATATTACTTGATTCACCCTTTTTTGTCTTTCCATGTAACTCAGGATGATAGGTTGTGCTAAAATGTAGATTTGTTCCAAATCCCTTTAACAATTCTTTCCAAACATTTGAGGTAAATTTTGTATCTCTGTCAGACATAATTGTCTTGGGCATCCCATGTAATCGATCTATTTTTTTCAAGTAAATATCAGCTATGTTAGTTTCCTTGTGAGTAAGCTTCACTGGAATAAAATGGACACCTTTGGTAAGCTTATCCACCACCACCACAATAGAATCATGTTTCCTATTAGTTATGGGTATATTAGCGATAAAATCCATTGTTACCACTTCCCACTTCCACTTAGGAATGGGAAATAGTTCTAGAAAACTAGTTGGATGTCTATGCTCAGCCTTGACCATTTGACATCCAAACACTTAGAAATAAACTCAATAACTTCTTTCTTCATGCCTGGCCAATAATATTTTCTTTTGATAGCTGCAATAGTTTTCTAGTAACCTGGGTGTCCAATATAAGGTACATTATGCATTTCTCCCAATATCAGATCCTTCAATTCCTGAGAATTGGGCACATAGATTCTACCTCTGTATCTTATAATTTCATCATCCTCTATCTTATAGTCTTCAAATTTATGTTGTAAGTTACCTTGTTGAAGTTTTTCCTTTACCTCCATATACTTATGATCTGATTTTTCATCTTCTAAATTTTTATCTTTCAAATATGTTTGACACATGCTAATGATTGTAGAATCCATCTCATGCACCCTCATTTTGAGTGCATCAACTTCTTTTTTTTATTTACCTTTGATATGATTGATATCAAAGTCATACTCACTGATGAAATCTAACCACCTTCTTTTCCTGACATTTAGAGTTGGTTGTCCAAACAAATATTTCAAACCACTATGGTCTGTCCTCATTTCAAATATTTTTCCCATAAGATAGTGCCTCCACATACTCAAGGCATGCACTATGGTTTCCAACTCCAAATCATGAGTTGCATAGTGTCTTTCATGCTCCTTTAGCTTCCTTGATTCATATCACACTACATATCCATTCTGACTAAGGACCCCACCAAGTCCCTCATTACATGCATCAATGCATACAATGAAATCTTTATTTGGATCAACAATCCTCATTATTGGAGCACTTGTTACTAAATGCTTCAAGTGTTGGAATCTCTTTTCACAATCCAATGTCCACTCAAACTTCACACCTTTCTTCTGCAAAGAAGTAATTGGGTGTGCAATCCTTGAGAATCCCTCAATGAATATTATGTAGTAACCTACAAGACCCATGAATGATATTACTTCTAATGCATTCCTTGGTGTTGGCCATCCTTCAATGGCCTTTATCTTTTATGGATCTATTGTTATCCCCTCCTTGAAGATGATATGGCCCAAATAATTTATTTTCTTTTGGTAAAATGAGCACTTGCTCAATTTGGAATACAATTGATGCTCCCTTAAAACATGTAACACCATTCTCAAGTGTTGTTCATGCTCTTTTTCAGACTTAGAATATATTAAAATGTTGTCCAAGAAGACAATTAAAAACTTGTCCAAGCAATTTATGAATACACCATTCATGAGACACATGAAGATAGTTGGTGCATTTGTTAATCCAAATCGTACGACTGTGAACTCATAATGGCCACAACTTGTTCGGAAAGAAGTCTTGTTGATGTCTTATTCTTTAATTCTTACTTGATGATAGCCTGACATTATATCAATCTTGGAGAATATTTTTGCATCTTTTAGCTGGTCAAAAAGGTCATCTATCCTTGGCAAAGGATACTTGTTCTTCACAGTTATTTTTTTCAAATGCTTGAAATCTATGCAAAGTCTCAAAGTTTCATCCTTTTTATTTACAAACAATACTGGAACACCCCAAGGTGACACACTTGGGCATATATACCCCTTCTTCAGAAGCTCTTCAAGTTTCATATTCAATTCCTTAAGTTCAGGTGTACTCATCCTGTAAGGAGTCTTTGATACTAGAGTTGCTCCCGGCATCAGATTGATAGAGAAGTCAATATATATTTTAGGTGGTAATCTTGGTATCTCCCTGAATACATATTCAAACACTTTCAGGAATGAACATTCTTTAATGTATGAAACCTTATCCTTAGGTTTCACTTCCATCTACACGATGAATATTTGACACCCTTTCCTGTAACTCTTCTTCAGCTGCAAGGCTGAAATTTCTCTAGCAGATACTGCTATGGGAATTCCTTGTACTATCCTTCGGTTTCCTTCCTCATCCAAGCAAGTAAATTATTTATTATAAAAATCTAATACAACATGGTGTTGTTCCAAACAATCCATACCAATTAGGAAATCATAGGAACCTAAAGGTATAATGTTCATATCTGCGCTGGTGTTTAGTCCACTCATGTTCATTGGACATGATTTGACCATATGTAATACCCCAGTTTTGAACCCCGTATTAAATATTGTATTTTGTTAAGTTATGAAAGGACAAAGTACCTAAACAATTATTAAGAGGCAAGTGTGCCTAGGAAATGTAATGTTTGGTCACTATTAATATAAAACACATCGTTCGTTGTTAGACGGTAAATGACAAGAGTTATAGAGGGCTATGATTCCACAAGAGAGGGGGGTTGAGGGGTTGAGTACTTATTTTATATTCTATTTAACCATTTGTGTTTTTAGTGGAGAATAACATTTACATGAGCTTCTTGGGGGAAGACCATGGGGTCCCTTAATTACAAGAAGTACATAATCCAATCCTTGGTTTGTGGTTGGGGTTGGTTTTTTGTTGTTGGGGATTTGTTGGTTCCTTCAAACTCTATCATTCATTGCCCATTGTGCTCACCTTTCATTTCTCTTATGTTCTCCACTCATCCCTTCACCTACTCGTCCCATTTCATTCTAGAGTTGCTTGGGGGAAGACAACCAAATTTCTGAGAAAATCCGTAGTCGTTGGTTGTATAGACTATTGGTGTATTCCAACCAGGGTTGGTGCCTGCATGTCTATGATGCCTTGGCCCGTGTTTTAGTTAACTCACAACTACAATTCTTGATATTCCCATCAGGGATATTTTTGACCAAAATCACTGGAGCCCTGGAAGAGATGGACAACCTGAGGGACTACATGGAAGAGAAGGGGGTCCATTCCCTTGGGTTGTGCAGACTAGGTAGAAGAGAGATGGTGTACTTTGTATTGTTGTTATTGTTGAAATGCTTGTGAGAGTCTAAGGGATGACTATCTTGGGAAGTTGAGTGACACCCTGGAATCCATCCTTGTGGACTCATAGCCCTGGCTCGGGGGTGACACTGCTGCTGAGACTTGGAACAATAGTGTCTACGGTTGGGTGGAACGTCCTTAGTCTGCAACCAATTGGTGTCTTGTTTTTAGAAAATATAAGTTCTCTATGTTATGGTTATTTACCTGTGTATGATTTATTCTGATGTGTATTCATTTATCTTTTAATTTAATATTTAGATTATGCATGCTTGTTGATTATTTTTGTGCATGGCTTAGTTTATGTTGTGGCATGAATCTTTATTTCTGCATGTGGTTTTCATATCTCTTAATTAAATTAGAAGTGATTCAAATTGAGATAACTCACTGTAAAGTGAGTCCCTGGACTGAAACGTTCCTCACCTGTAGGTGGATGGGTAAGTTATAGTCAGATTAAGTGGCATAGCCCGACCTATGGTTGGCTAGGTACGTTATTGATTGGTATCAGAGATACAGGTTGAAACACTAGACTGGTATGGGACGGATCTATTGGATAAGGTATTATGGTTAAGATTGACTATGACCTTGAAATCAGGAAGCTCAAGAGAAATGGTGTTGCAGATATCACATGGTAGTTGGAACATCAGATATCCTTTGTAAAGGATCGTATAGTCATGACCGTTCCTTTTGAATTCAGGAGTGATCACCACCATGGGATCAAGGGAGATCTGATATGTCGGATCGGAAGGCAGGTGAAATGGGACATTCGGTGGAGGTGAATAAGAGGTTGGGTAAGAATTAAGTCCCATTCATCAGATTTGTCTGATCAATCATCAGTCGTCAATCAAAGCCAAGCAGGAAAGGAATAACTTCAGAACTTCACTACTTCGACGATCTTGGTATGCAAGAAAAGCCTGAATTGTTGAAGGTCGGAGTCACGAAGCCCTGTCATTCGTCTAATATGATGGAATCCACTAAGGTATCTTCATCATTGATCATGGTTAGTAAATATTGACCACTTCAGGAGTTTTCACTCCAGAAATTTTAAACTTTGGTGAATTGTTACAACCTAGAGCCCCATAGCGTTGAAGTTATGGAATCCTCATCAATCATTAGATTGAGGGGAGGACTTCAGGAGTAGAGAAGGGTAGAGAATTTAGGGCTTCAGAACTTCGCCACTCTGGATAATATGAAGTAATTTGCAGAGCAAAAACCCAGAGTGTTGAAGCCTTGAAGTGTCAAGTTCATGGAGGTGTAAAACTGTTAATTCATGCAAAACATTAGATCTGGAGCTGTGATTGGGGATTGTCTATGTGGTTGATGATGTGGCTTGTTCCACATGGAAGGGGGGCATGTGGGGAGACATGTCTCCTAGATTCAACACATTTTGAACCCTGATCTGTCCATTTTTTAGTGACACATGGAACACATGCTACAGGTCCATGTCACCCTAGGTGACGTCAGCGTGTCATGTCATCTTTCGGAGTATGTGACTCTGGGGGTGTCAAATTTTCTGTTTTTGAGAAGTGTCGAAGCACGAAGCTGCAAATTCATGTAGCCCGTCAATATGATATCCCTTCGGGACCTCTCTTGACCATTAGATCAAGCAGGAGGAGTAAGGTAAGTATTTCAGAGGATTTTCACTCTGGGGGAATTAAGAGACATGGGAAATGAATGTCCCAAATCCCTAGAGAAATGAATTTATGAATTAGCAGAGAGACGTCCATATAAACATTTGTTTAAGTTGCAATCGTTAATTTCCATTGAATCCTCCAGTTGGGGGCGGGGCCATCCATTCAATAGGAGATCAAGTCTTGATTGTCTGATTTTTTTTGGTGGAGTTAGTGAAGAGTTCAAAGAAGTGTAGCTCTAGGAGAAGTTTGAATTTGACAATAGAAAACAACCAAAGGCTGAATTCTGGTGGAATTGGTCCTAGTGTCAGTCTCATGATAAGGTAAAAAGGGTCTGGGAGGTAACCAAAACCTCGATTATGTTGTTCGTGCAAGGTCTCAGGTGGAAGAACATGGAGCGAGGCATTAAGGAAGGATTAAGCCCGTGGGTTTGAGCCATAGGCACCTAGGGCCATGGGTTGAGGGAAGCGCCTTTGCAGAATTAAATTATGTATCAGCTAAAGGGGGGGGAGAAAGTTAAATTTCCTTCAAGTAGCTCTGAATTTCAGCTCTGATATTGAATTGAAGTGATATTTCAGCCATTGGGATAGAGGATCTAGAGGAAAATAACAAGGAATTGTTATGTTGTCAAGACTGATATATTTTTTCTTCATGAATTGAGAAGAAAAACAAATACTTGTAGCAATGTTTGACAATTAATTTTGTTTATAATAACCTTAACAAAATGGTTGCTTGCACATTTTGTAGAGTTAGGAGGGTGTAATATTATCATTCCAGGGTAAGAATGTTGGCAATTTCAGCTATCAGAAAGAAAATCAGCGTATACTTGTCATTGATGGCAAGAATGTGTGGTCGCAGTGATGAAAATAGCATTGAATAACAGCGCAGTAATAATCGAGAGGAGAAGAGACAGTGATCGTTGGATC
>ML816095.1:13718-50707 GCA_009831015.1 Picea engelmannii | reverse complement strand
TTATGTGTGACTGATGATCTTTACTCGTACTGTTCATATGTTGTATGCTGCTTGATAACACATGAAGAAATATTAATAATTGTTAAGAAGGTGTAAAATTGTTTAAGCTTATAAACAACTGATTCACCCCCCCCCTCTCAGTTTTATTAGTATTTCCAACAAAGAACACATTAAAGAAATGGAAGATGGAGAAGGAGCTTACAACCATGATAAAGAGGCCAAAGGTCAAAATATCAGTGTTGGTAATGCAGAGACAGAATCCAACAGACACAAAGGAAGAGGGGAGAAATAAACCCAAATAGAGACTGTGAGAATCTTGAAACTAGAAGTACAGAGTTACAAAGAAGACAATGAGAGGCTAATGAGAGAAAAAAATTAGATAAATTCTCTAGTGATGTAGAGCTTAAATCAGTTGCATAGCCAAACAAAGAATGGATCAAGCTCAAAACCAGATGAAGAAGGAAGGTATCATGAAAGAAGAGATAACCATAGGAAAGATGGTTATTCAATAAGTTCTAGAAGAACTCATAGAACTCACTCACCTCTTTACTCAACAAGAAATTCTTATGCATCTGAAGACTCCATAAGTAGTCCAAAGGTGTCTCTTGTTAGGCACCAAAGAAGAAGGCATGAAGTGGATAGTTTGTAAGGAGAGTTGAGGAATATTAAGCCACCAACCTTTGATGGTGAAAGGGAAAGGGGAGATGATGTTGAGGCATGGTTTCTTGGACTCAAGAGATATTTTCAATTTCATAACTATTCATCAAACCTAGAATCTAGAATTTCCACCTACCATTTACATGGGAAAGATGCAATGTGGTGGGACCAACTGAAGAAAGTTGAGCATATTAATGAGAATAGGATCACTTGGAAGCAGTTCAAGAAGTATTTTCAAAAGGAGTACCTCTTAGAGCACTTCTATGACAATAAAATGCAGGATTTCTTTGAACTTAGGTTGGGAAGTGCAACCATGGTAGAGTATGAGAAGAACTTATTGGGGTTGTTAAATTATGTGTGGTTTATAAAATATGAGAAGGTGAAATACATAGGTTTTTAAGTGGTTTTCCTTTCTTTTATAAAGAAAAGATTCAGTATGATGAACCCAAGACCTTGACTGAGACCATCAGGAAGGATAAATACCTATATGAGAAAGGCAAGGGAAAATAATCCATGCATAAGTCTTGGAAGGATAAGAAGAAGGATAAGTTTGATCAAAGGAAGAATGGATTCAAACCTCCTTTCAACAGAAATGAACCTAATAAAAATCATCAATACTAGTATGCTAAGGATGAATCCAAGAAAGAAGACTCCTTGGCAAAAAGGGGAATACCACCAATCCAATGTTGGGGATGCAAATAATATCACCTATACAAGGATTTCCCTCACAGAAAGGACAAAGTGAATACCATACACAACATCCAAGAGGTTACAATAGTAGAAGACATGGGAAGGATTTATGCAACTTTATATGATCGACAAGTAGAGTACCAATCCAATATGATCGAGGTGGAAGGTAAGATCAATAATCATCCTATTTCTATTTTAATTGATTCAAGAGCAAGTCATTGTTACATTGATCCTAAAATAGTCGATGGATTACATTTGGAGAAAAGTAAGCTTGAAAAATCAAGTTTGGTTTACCTAGCCACTAGAACCAAAAGGAGAATCCATGAAATGGTCAGAGGTTGTTCCATAAGTCTTAATGGTGTAAATACTAAAGGTGATCTAAATATTGTACCATTGGGGTCTTATGATATTCTAATTGGAATGGATTGGTTGGACAAGCATTATGTTGTACTAGATTTTCATAACAAGGCATTCACATGTCTTGATGAAGAAGGAAAACAGAGCATTGTGAAAAGATTTCCAAGACCCATATCTATAAGGGATATTTCATTCTTACAGTTGAAGAGATGTTTCAGAAAAGGATGCCAATTGTATGTATCCCATGTGGAGGAGCCAAAAAATACAAAGGGGCCAAGCCTTGAAGAATTTTCAGTACTACAAGAATTTGAAGATGTATTCCAAGAAATACCAAGGTTTCCACGAAAGAGGGAGATAGATTTATCTATTGATTTATTTCCAGGAGATTCCTCGGTATCAAAAACACCTTATAGAATGAGTACACTAGAATTAAAGGAATCACAAATGCAGTTGGAAGAATTGTTGAAAAAAGGGTACATACGTCCAAGTGTTTCACCTTGGGGAGCACCAATACTCTTTGTAAAAAAGAAGGATGGAACTTTGAGAATGTGTATTGATTTTCGACAACTGAATAACTTCACTATAAAGAACAAGTACCCTCTACCCAGAATTGATAACCTCTTTGATCAGCTAAGAGGGGAAAATATATTTTCAAAGATAGACTTGAGCTCAGGATACCATCAGGTAAGAATCAAGGAAGAAGACATCAATAAGAAAACCTTTAGAACCAGGTATAAGCATTATGAATATGTAGTGGTTCCATTTGGACTATCCAATGCACCTGTTGTCTTTATGTTCTTAATGAATGGCATATTCAAAAATTATTTGGATAAGTTTGTTATAGTATTCCTGGACGACATAATTGTCTATTCCAAGTTACGAGATGAGCATGAACACCACCTAATAATGGCATTACAAGTGATGAGATAACATCAGTTGTATGCCAAGCTAAGTAAGTGTTATTTTTACCAAGAACAGATCCATTAATTGGGACACATTATTTCATAACAAGGTATAGCAATAGATCTAGAGAAAATTGAAGCCATTAGAGGATGGTCAACACCCATGAATGTTTTAGAAGTTATATCTTTTATGGGATTAACTGGTTACTACAGAAGGTTTATAGAAAGGTTATCTAATATTCTCATCCCATCACTTCTTTGCAAAAGAAGGGAATTAAATTTGAATGGAAAATAGAGTGTGAAGAGAAATTTAATATGCTGAAAGAATTACTTACTAGTGATCCTATTTTAAAGTTTGTTGACCCAAATGAAATTTTTGTGGTATGTACAGATGCATGTAAGGAAGGACTTGGTGGAGTCCTCACTCAAAATGGACATGTCATTTGTTATGAGTCCAAAAATCTTAAATAACATGAGAGGAACTATGCCACACATGACTTGGAGCTTGCTACCATTGTTCATGCATTGAAGATGTGGAGGAATTATATCATGGGAAAGAGATTTGAATTAAGAACAAACCACAATGGTTTGAATTATATTTTTGAACAACCAACTTTGAATGCCAGGAAAACGAGATGGCTGTAATTTTTAAGTGAATACGATTTTGACATCAAGCATATCAAAGGAAAATAAAATAAATTCGTTGATGCACTTAGTACAAGAGTACATCTCATGCATTCTATCGTTGTTAGTATGCATTAGTCATATTTAAAGAGAAAAATTTTAGATGATATTTTCACAGACCAACATTACCTATAGGTAAAGGAAATCTTACAACAAGAAGATGTACAACAAAAAATGAGAGAGTATGAGATGAAGGAAGATGGATTACTTATGCATAAAAATAGAATTTATGTTCCTAGTTCCAGAGAACTTGAGAATTCAGGATTAAAAGTAATGCATAATGTTCCATATGTTGGACATATTGGTTACCAGAAAACAATTGCCTCAGTCAAAAGCCAATTCTTTTGGCCAAGAATGAAAATAGATGTTGTTGATTACATCACAAGATGTATGGAATGTCAGAGAGTGAAATATGAGCATAGGCACCCAGTGGGTTTTCTACATCCCTTACCAATTCCAGAGAAGAAATGTGAAGTGGAAACCATTGAATTTGTAACAATATTTCCCAGGACGAAAAGACAACATGATTGGATCAGGGTAGTGGTTGATAAATTGACAAAGCCTACTCATTTTGTTCCTGTAAAAACAACTCATACAACAACTAATATTGCATAAATTTACATGAAAGAGATTGCTAGGTTGCATGGGATACCTAAGGAAATTGTCTCACATAGAGATACAAAGTTTACTTCAAATTTATGGAGGGGATTGTTTAAATGATTTGGTACAAATATGAACTTTAGCACAACATATCATCCATAGTCATATGGGAAGACAAAGAAAGTCAACCAAGTAATTGAAGACATGTTGAGGATGTATGTGATGGATAAGCCATCGAAGTGGGAAGAGTACCTGCACTTCATTGAGTTTTCCTATAATAATGGGTATCAAGCTTCATTGAAAATGAGCCCATTTAAATCTTTGTATGGTAGGAAATGCAATACTCCAGTAAGTTGGGACAACCCAACAGACATAGTGGTACTTGGGCTATAATTGTTCAAGGATATGGAAGACCAGATGGTTAGGATTAAGAATAATTTAAAGGCAGCTCAAGATAGACATAAAGTTTATGCAGATAAGAACAAGAAAACTAGAGAATTTAAAGTTGAGGAGCATGTGATTTTAAAAGTGAATCCCAAGAAGAGCTCTTTGAAGTTGGGTAGTTGTAAAAATCTAACAGCCATATTCTGTGGTCCATTTGAGATATTGGACAGAATATGGCCAGTTGCATACATGCTTGCATTTCCTGCTTCTATGAATGTGCATAATGTATTTCATTTCTCTTTGCTAAAAAAATATGTACATGATACTAACCATGTTATTGATTGGTATCTAATTCAGGTAGAAGTAGAGGGAGACTTTCAAGTCCATCCAATGCGAATATTGGACAAAAAAGTCAAAATGCTCTGGAACCGAGTCATAGAGCTGGTAAAAGTCTAGTGGACCTACTACGGTCCTGAGGATGCTACTTGGGAGCATGAATATGCCATGTGGGTAGAGTACCTGCAACTTTTTGAATAAATTTTGGAATTTTGATTCATGTTTTGTATATGCACTAAGGACAATGCCAAAATAGGGGGGGGATTGTAATACATCGATTTTGAACACAATATTAAATATTGCATTTTGTTAAGTTATGAAAGGAAAGAGTATCTAAACAATTATGAAGAGGCCAGTGTTCCTAGGAAATGTAATGTTTTGATCAATATTAATATAAAACACGTCATTGGTTGTTAGACGGATAAGGACAATAGTTATAGGGGGATATGATTCCACAAGAGAGGGGGATTGAGGGGTTGGGTACTTATTTTATATTTTATTTACCCATTTCCTATTTTAGTAGAGAATAATAATTACATGAGCTTCTTGGGGGAATACCATGGGGTTCCTTAATTACAAGAAGTACATAAACCCATCCTTGGTCTATAGTTGGGGTTGGTTTTTTTTTGTTGGGGATTTTTTGGTTCCTTTGCACTCTCTCATTCATTTTCCATCATGCTCACCTTTAATTTCTCTTCTATTCTCCACTCATCCCTTCACCTACTCATCCCATCTGATTCGAGCGCTGCTTGGGGGAAGGAAACCAAATTGCTGACAAAATCCATAGTCGTTGGTTGTATACACTCCTGGTTTATTCCAACAAGGGTTGGTGCCTTCATGTCTTTGATGCCTTGGCCCATGTTTCATTTAACTCACAGTTGTGAGTTCTGGGAGTCCCAGCAGGGAGATTCTTGACCAGAAGCACTGGAGCCCTGGAAGAGATGGACAACCAGAGGGATTGCGTGGTAGAGAAGGGGGTCCATTCTCTTAGGTTGTGTATAGGGATGACTTTAAGGATGGAAATTTATTTTAAAATATAGAAACCTTTTCGAATCTTACTAATCCTTCATATGCCAACTATAAATGTTTGGCGATATTTTTGTAAAAAAATTCAAATTTCTAAGGATTTTATATAGTTTTTATAAAATTTTGGTGATTTTTAAGGTAAAATTATTTTATCCTATAGAATATGGGTGAATCATTTTTAAAATAGTGAATATTGTTTTTGGAAAAACCATGGAAAATTAGCCCATGAGTGAAATTTAGCCCCTAAAGTCATCTATGGTTGTGTATACTGGTTAGAAGAGAGTTGATGTACTTTGGATTGCTTTAAGTGATGAAAGGCCTATGAGAGTTTGGGAAGACTGGCTTGGGAATCTGAGTGACACCCTGGAATCCATCCTTGTGGAATCATAGCCATGGCTCAGGGGTGACACTGTTGTTGAGACTTGGAACAACAATGTCTATGGTTGGGTGGAACGCCCTTTTTCTGCAGCCAGTTTGTGTCTTTTTTTTAGAAAAGATAAGTGCTCTTTGTTATGGTTATTTACCTGTGTATGATTTATTTTGTTGTGTATTTATTTATCTTTGAATTTAATGTTTAGAATATGCATGCTTGTTGGTTATTGTTGTGCATGGCTTGTTTTATGTTGTGGCACGAATATTTAATTCTGCATGTTGTTTTCATGTCTATTAATTAACTTATAAGTTATTCGAATTGAGATAACTCACTATGAAGTGATTCCCTGGACTGCATTGTGCCTCTCCTGTGGGTGGTTGGGTGAGTTACAGTCATATTAAGTGGTGTATCCGATCCTGTGGGTGGTTGGGTGAGTTACAGTCATATTAAGTGGTGTATCCGATCCTGTGGGTGGTTGGGTATGTTACACCATCTCATTAATCTTTCTTTTAGATCTTGTATCTAACTATACCATCCAAGGTTTTCCAAGATTGCTTCTTGTCAATAGAAACCTTTCCACCATATTAGGATCTAGATAACTATCAAAAGCTTCTGAATCAATTAAAATACTAATGCGTCGATTATTGATATTACCTTCTACTTCAATCATGTGCAATTGAAACTTAGCTTGCTTGTTTTCCATTTTTTCATAGATCTTAGGTACACTTCTTCCCATGTTCTCCACTATTTCATCTTTCGGGTTGTGTACAACCTTCACTCTTTCACTTATGTGAGGACAATCTATGTACATATGATATTTTTTACAAACCCAACATTGAATAGGTGGTTTCCTTGGCCTTTTCCCTAATGACTCTATCATTTTGGATTCTTTGGAAGTTGGTTGTTCTTGATAATTAATTCTGAAGAATGGTGGCTTAGTTCCCTTCTTCCTCTATTCCATATTACTATTCTTCTTGTCTTCCCAAGATTTCTGGTAAGCTGCTTTCCATTTATGTGATTAATAAAGGCACTTAGGCCTTCTTATTGTTTCCTCCAATGTTTTGGGGTCACCGTATTGTTTTCTGTCACTAATAAATGATGGAAATCCACTCAAATATCTCTAAATCGTAACATGATCATCCTTGAGGAAGAAAACATGTTTCAACAACTCTAAAAATCGTCTTTCATATTCATCCATAGTCATACTCCAAAAATTGAGTTCAAAGAACTCTTTCATTTTATTGTCATATTACCTCTTATTCAATTATTTCCTTTGAAAATACCTCTTGAATTATCTACAAGTAAATTTCTTCTCATCAACATGTTGTACTTGCACATATTGATCCCACCACATTGATGCTTTTCCCTTCAGCTGATAAATAACAATTCTACCTTCTGCGAGTGAAGAGTAATTGTGAAACTGAAAATATTTTCTCATATTTAGCAGCCAAGTCTCTGCATCCTCATCCTTCTTATTTTCACCATTAAACATAGGAGGCTTGATTTCATTCATTTCCCCCTATAGTTCATCCACCCCAGTCTTCTTAGGTTTCTCGACAAGACTTGAACTACTGTGCACTCTCATAGTGGAATTCCTTAGAGAGTGATGGTGTTGTCTTCCAACACTTCTACTGCACACTAAGCTTCACCTCTTATCATGAGACTTATAGCTTCTTGATCTTCCTAAATCAATCTGCTTATCCATATTCTTCTATATTTTCTCCAAGCTCTGCGTCAAATTAATGTTGAAGTCTTCCTGTAACTCCTGTTATTTCATAATATTTTCATTATCAGCTTTATGACTCAGAACATCCATTTGCAAAAATTTTATGGCTTCCACCAAGTTCATTCTCTCTTCCTTACCTTCTCCATGTCCATTTCAACTTGTACCTTCATTACCCATATGGACATATATTCCTCTGATCTCTTCTTCATGGTTGTAAATCTCCTGCACATCTTCCATGATTCTAAACTTGTTTTGATCCTTCTTTGATCTAATGTCATTAGATTTGCAAAATGTGTAGCCAAAAAAAATTGTTAGGCTAGACAATTTAACAAATCATGAAATGATTTACAATTTTGTTTTCATAAAAAATCATAATTCTTTCTTTTGATTCCTTGTGAAGTTAATTTTCCCAATCAACGTCTCGTGCACTACTTCTCAATTATAACTTCATATTTAGTCTGAGAAGATTTACATGCACAACATTAAACCTGTAGTGCATGCACTGCGCACCACTATCTAGTGTGCATACATTAATGTCGTGTGACAATACTTTGTTGAGAACTACCTTTGCATCACGCACGGATACTCTGCGTGTAATACCAACGCTACAATACACTACTTCAAGATTAAGTGTTTTGACCCATCGCACCAATATTTATGAAGTATGACTTTTGTGTCACATATCAACAGTACAACGTTGCGAGCACATCCATATATTCAAATTTCACTTCTCGAAACACTTTAAACACACATTATGCACATCACATTATTTCCCATGAAACACAATCTTTCACCTTGTGATGATGAACTTAGTGTGTTTTACAGTGCATTTGTATTCTGTGCACACCACATATTATACATGGCACAGTGCCATACTTTAGTGCATATACCCTACACATATTATTCTCCTATGCATCATTACTACTTATCACACAAACTGCTCTCGACACTTAACTGATTTTTCCACAATTTGCATTGCAGAAATTGGGGCGTTTTCCTTATTCACACTCATTTTTCCTCCATGACATTCTGAAATCATGAAATTTTAATCAATTTCACTCATGTATACTTAAATTCAACCTGATCACAAAAATTATTGTGTGTGCCACTAATTAATATTTATGGTGCGAATTTTCTCAAATCCTTCATAAATTTAGCAACATAAATTTAGTTGTTTTCCCAATTTCATTATGTGCCTCAATTTTCTTTCGTGGATGTACTATAACTTGAAATTCAACCAATCCCAACTTCAATTCTCCATGAAAATCCTCGTCGGCATGATGTTAACTCAACCCATCCAGACTTAGTGTTGTAAACTGGGCTTTGATACCAATTTGTGACACCCCCCCAACCACCTGCCAAGGAGTGCCACTTAAAAACTTTCTTTCTTTGATACCATTTTACAACACAGATGACCACCCAGGACAAGTCACGCCACTCAAAATTCTCTTTTCATTAGCTCTGATACCATTTGTAGCATACCCATGTTACCAATCTATAATCTGATACCAATTTTACCAACAATTCCACCAAAATTTCTCTAACACAACTATGTCATTAATTAAAACATAAACATACATTCTACAATGCATAATTATATACATATTCATAACAAAATTATACACAATAATCACACAATATACATGCAACATAAATAACATAAACCCATAACAACAATTGCATAAATATTACTGCAAACATAATTTGACACATAATTGGCACTTATCTTTTGAATAAAAGACAACAACTATGGGAAGACCTTCCACATTCCTCCCAGCCTTAGAATGCACTGTTCATAAATATCAACAGTGGTTCACCCCTGAGCTGGGGGTAAACTCTACTTGGGTGAGGGTTCCCAACTAGACTAAAGTATCTCACTCCACAGGAACTCAGTCACAGGTAACTCAGACATAGATGACTCAATTAATGGAAAGTATGTCACAGATGCCAATCCACACTGACAACCTACATTATCTCATTCCCCACATGCCTGTCCCACCCCATGAAGTGTGCCCCTTCTCTACTCAATATTCCTTCGACTGCCCCACTTACCTTCCAGTGCTTCAGCAACAAGACGAACAAGAAGTCTCAGAGCCCTGTCGCTACAATTTGACACCTCGAGAAATAATTCCCAACAATTCTCTCACCTAAAGAGAATTTAGTCTCCCACGGGCCTGAAAACCCACCTCTTTAGTCCAAAGTCCCATGGGCATGACAACCTGCATCTTCAGTTTAATAACCCATGGGCCTGACAACCCTCCTCTTCAGTTTAGCTCTCCAAGCTAAGTCATACATAGGTAAATTCAGTAATACTCAACATACTAATCACAATAACAATCGGCTCATGACAACAACATTCAGGTTCACTCACTGAACAACTCTATGATAGAACAACCAACTCATAATAGAACACTCAAATCCCTCACAGCTCGTGGTGGTAGAATGAACATCCATGATAGAATTCCAGAATGGACTAAGTCCAAACCATTTGACTACATGTTCCCAAATTGACACTTTCTAGGTCGAGAATTGCCTTCAATCCACAACATGTTCCCCAACTTAACACTTGTCATGTTGAGAACTACCTTCAGCCACTTGTCCCCTCTCTAGGACTTAGGATATAATAATATATCCTTACTTACACTTTTTAAGAAATATTAATAAAATATTCCTTTTTGGGTTTAAGCCCCTTTAACCCAACCCCCTTGACCTCATCTATGGGGTTATCCCCCTGAACTCTTTTACGTTGTCGGTCTGTCGCAGGGATGTATTTGCAATAATATTCATGTGATTACATTTACATCTCAGTACATAATTACTGATCATTTTCATCTAGGCTCACCAGCCTCGAAATATATAGTTCTCGCACTTAAAACCAGTGCACACAGGAATTCTAGGCTACGTGCACACTTTCTTCAATGCGCCACCCCCGCACCCTTACACAAGTGCACGTTACATCATGAATTATATATAAAAAGGATTTACATGCCTTCAAAACTTGCACACTAATCTAGTGTGTGCTGAATCCAGGGTTGCACATCTTTTTCTTCAGTGTGCCATCCTTTCATGCTCACACTTATGCGCGATGCATTCATTAAGTTGCTTCACTTTCATTGCACCATTCATGTGTACTTACACATATGTGTGCCAAAAAAATTAAATGCACGTTGCATCATTTTTACAACTGTGTGCAGTCCTTTGGTGTGACATCCTCGTGCACTAACATAATGCACGTAGAACCAAACCAACAAACTTTTTACTTCAACTCACCATCTTATATGTAATTTACGATTACAATTATATGCACAACTTTGGGGTTCGTTCTAGGGGTATTATAGGGGGGAAATCTTAGTTAATCTTTCAAGTACAATTATTGGAGGAGTTTCACTCATTGATTAAGGAAAAATGGAATCCCTTCGGGGGTAATCTAATTGATTAAGGACAAGTGGAATCCTTTTAGGGATGATGCTTGTTTGTCAATGCACTCCGATTGTTAAAAATAGGTGGTAAAGTGGGTAGGAGAGAGGATAAAGGATCGATATTTTTTTCTTTAGTCAATATAATCTGAGCTCCAAAGAACTTATAAATTGATTCAAGATAATATTGAGTATTAGGGGGGCATGGAGGAAGTTCTCTATCTCGAAGGTTGAAAAAAGGTCATATTTTCCTTGAGAGGGAAAAATCTTAGCGGTTAAAGAGATGGGCCCTTTAGCTTTTGGTAGGGGATCAAAATACAAAATTATTTTAGCACTTTGTAAGTCATTAGAAAAATTATAATACAATATGGGAACTCAAAGATTCTAAAGGTCTTAAAAAGTGTGGTTTCTCTGAGCTTTCCTGTTTGGCTGTGGACCATTTCAATAGTCTTTTCAAAGATAATTCGGGTGCCTTCAAGGTAAAATAATTCATAAGGAAATAGGAATTTCACAGGAGGATCTTCATTCTATAAAATATTTTAAAAGGTTCTCTTTCATGAAGATGGATCTCTCAAAATCCTAAGATAGAGTCTCATGGATCTATCTTAGATTATTATTCCTCAAGATTGGGTTCAATATTCACCTACTTAAGTGGATTATGTCCTTTGTCACTTATGATTCCTTTGTGATAATAATTAATGGAGCCAAGTCTCCTTTATTTAACTTATCCATAGGTCTCCATCAAGGGTGTCTTCTTTCTCCATGTCTCTTTTTTTTAATTGTTGATGGTCTTATCCAAGATTTGATAGAATCTAAAAGAGTGAATTCTTTCAAGGGCCTTCAGATGGTGTTATAACATCAAATGTCACCTCTGGAGCATTTATGCTCTTTTTGGACTTATCCCTATCATCCTTATAGACAATTATCTCCCATACCTCCTTGAGTCCTTCTAAAAAACAATATTTTAAAGGATATATGCCCTCACAATTATGCAACCCATGTACACATGGGGTACTTAAGGGAAAATTGTGTACATTCTAATAAATATTCAAAAAAATATAATTATGCCAAATTAAGGATGAGTAAGTGGATTGGTTATTTTCCTAACTCCTTTTTCCTATACACAGATGTCTCTAACCAACTAGAGATTGCATAAAAGGAGCATTTGCCTCATGGAGAAATGTAATGATACTTTGCACATTCAAGAAAACACTCATCTAAATATTATCGCCGAGTTTGTAAGCCCATTATATCCCTGTTGTTGTTGACTTCTTGACCCAAAAATCCTTGTTTCTAGTTTCCCTCTCATCACCAACCTTATCTTTCCAAGATTTTCTTTGTATACACTCTTTGGGCCTGTGGTGACTTCAGTGTCAGTAACATCCTTATAGCAAGAGCCAGGGTGGAGGAATCTAGGATCTCTTTTGAATGGGAAGTACCACATCAGATATGTATAAGTTGTAACTAACTTATTGTTGTTTAATAATAATACATAAAACTCATTCCTTCAAAGTGTATTTTGCTATTATTGTTGATATTTTCGATGCTTTTGCATACATTTTAGTAGAATACTAATTGATTTGATATTTTTTGTTATTTTTCATAGAACTAACAAGTATTTATTACTATAACTACCTCTCCATATAGATATACTTTTTGAAGGTTCTTGTAGGTTTCATAGAAACCATTGGGAAGGAGAAAAAAGACTCATTCAATCGGGAACAACATCGAACGTTGGGATCCCGGTTAGTTGATTTTCCTCTTTTTCAATAAGCTAGTTATTTTTGTGAAATTCAATTATTATATCTCAGTTTGGTATTTTGTTTGGAATGTATTTTGTATATGGTCATTGGTATGATGCATTAAGCCCACTTTTGTAGGGGATTTTCCCCAAAAGAAAAACTGGCGACCATAATTGGGACGTTTCCTTAGTGGGCCTGCTTTGGGATTTGCTTTTGTTTTTGCTTGGTTTATTTTCTTTTCTTTTTCCTCAGAGTATTGCTTGGTACTTAAATCAATAGTTTACAGACATTGGAGTCTTCCTCTTTTTCATTTGAGTCGATTATATTGTCTTAATTCTTTTTTTGAAGTTTTTGGAGTACATACATGACATGTAGTTAACACAATTGTGTACATATATGCACCTTCCAGTGTACACAATCGCTTATACGTAGGTTTCCTTGTGAACAAGCATGCACATATTACCATGAAATATTTTTTTAAAATATTTATGGTTTGAGGGTGTTTGGCCAGATGTTTGGGGTCTTTCTTGAGGCTTTGAGACTCTATTGACATTTCTTACTGAGTCATGTAGTAGTTTGGTTTTAATTTTATAAAGAAAATCAAGGTTATTTGGTGCTTGTACCATTCTGAATCATTCTTGGATTTCCTTTTTGGTTTCCATTATTTTTTGTCTTTCTTTTGATCTCTTTGTTGCATTTTGAGTTTTGGTATTTATACCTAATTTGTCCAAGTATTCCTAAGTATATACTCACTTTCCATTGATATCAAGTGCATGCATACGCTACTTCTATATAGGATTTAAGCACATGCATGCATGCTCGAAAACGCGTAAGTGTTGGGTCGTATGCACACCCTATAAAAGTCCAAAGTGCATACATATGCTCCTTGTAGAAGGAAAACAAGTGTATAGATATCATACACGCTCTCTAAAGTGATATAGGGAGCATACATAATATTAAACACATGATCTACAATGGAGACAATCGTGTACACCTCCAAAAAAGTGACTTTTTTGCTTGATTTTCAACCCTTTTTGAGCCCTGTTTTGGCTTTTTTGGGAGTTTAGTCCCAATTTTTTTTGTGTCCTATAGGAGGTTTGTAAGGCCTTACATTTTATATAGACTGAGTGGGCCTAATGGTTAAGAACATGTGTTTCCTCTTAAGAGGTCACAGGTTCAAATCTAGAGGGGGGTAGGGTATGTATACCTTCATAGACTTTACCAGTCAAATCATTGGGCAGAGGGGGGTCCCTTGTCCCACAAACAAGGGGATCTCATACACCAATTTGGTGTGTTGGCTTGGCTGTGACCTTAAAAATAGATTATTATTATTATTATTATTATTGCACATCTATAAGACTATTCTTGTTCTTCAGATATTAGTTTCATGGTCGTTGTTGTGGTCATCTTTGAAACTTGAATTTGTATTTGAGTTCAATACTTTTACTTTGTGCTTTCATTGGATTTTTAAAACACAAACCAACAAAAATAAAATTCTTTTAAAATATTTTAATTATTTTTTCTTTGGTACACAGAAGAAGAAAACAAAAAAACCTAGTTTGTTGCTAGTTAGGTTTCTTCGTTTCTATTGCATTGTTTTCATTTATATTTGAAAAAGAAAAATAAATTTACATGGGATTTTGTTTCTTCTCATATTGAAATAATTTCAAAGGAAAAATAATAAATAAAATCCTTTTGTTTGATTGTTTTTCTTTTCTCAAAAGGATACATTGTGCATTTTTCATTGGAAAGAGAAAAGATTGTGTTTCAAGGTTTGAAAGATTGTTCATGCATTTTTATTTTTTGAAAACAATTTTCAGTATAGAATTAGTGTAAAGTTTTATTTTCCAGGGTTCTTATAAGTTTAATTTTTGAAAGAGTCTCAAAAAACATTAGTTTCACTTCCATATCCTTTGAGTAAAGAACAATTGCTAAAAATGAATGTTAAATTTAAAACTTACTATAATTTGTTTCTAAGGTTCATAAACAAGTAAATGGTTATGGCCTTTGATTAGGATTGGAGAGATAAATCTCCAAGGCTAGTAAACAAACATAGGATTTTAATTTTGGGAGAGTCAAATCCAATTTTCATATAAGTATAGTCGGGAGCCTCCTCTAACACATGAGTTAAACATGAGGTCTCATAAGGAAGAGTCAAGTAAATAAACCCTTTGAGGATTGACCGAACATTGTAGAGAGATCATATTTTAGGGGTTTTTCTAGTTCCCATACCTCCCTGAGATGTCTCACTCGATTTCAAGACTTCAAGATTTGTTACGCTACCCCTATGTTTGATATTGACTGTTGACTATACCCCCTAGACATTGACTGGGAGTTGGTATCCTTACCTTATTTTCCTAGGTATCTTAGAGGTAATTGCGGGGGGTTTGTCATGGTGCCTAAGGTAGACTTCATATCACACTATCAGTACCCCTGGAGGGTGCCTCGTGAATCGAGGGTTACTTGAACTGGGTGTGGATGGTAAGTGGAGGTCAAGGTAAATGCTTCTTACTCCTTTCATGGGTCTCAAGACTTGATCAACCCATGTCGGTTTTTAGAAGGTCCTTTTACATTGTTTCATTGCTTTGGAATTAAAACCTTATTCACCTAGGATGAATTTTTGGAGAATTTGTTTGTTTGCGATGTTTCTCTTAGGAATTTTTAATGGAGTGTTTCTTTGTATAGTTGGCCTTAGGTTGTGTCTTTATCACCACTTTTGGATCATTAATTCAAGGTGATCGACCAACTGCTCTATTTTTCTAGAAAGACTCATGGTATTTCTCTTGAAGGTGTAGAGTTGCTGCCTAGAAGGAATAGGATTTTATACCATTGGTTCACTAGATTCATTGTGTGAGACTCTTTTGGACATGAACAATCCCACAAGGGACAAACCTATGCATAAGAATGTTATGGACAAAGTTCTTGAGGATACCAACCAAGGGATCCATACCCAAGGTAATTCATGTGGTTTTTCTTTCTTTAGAAGCATTGGTTCCCCCTTGATGGCCACTTTGAACATTCCTAGGTTGAATTTTAGATTACTGGTTTGGTTTTGGACCACTCTGAATGTTCTGATTTCTATTGATACTTATCAAATAAGCACCTTATGTCATGGAAATTGAGTAAATGTTGATCATTTACCTTTTGGATCCACAAAGTCTACTTATCCTCCTTCTGGTGAAAGTCTAGCTACTAGTAACCATGAGTCCAAAAGGAAAAGGAAGAGTAATAAGAAGAAGTCACAAACCTTTGTGATTCATTTTAGAGATGTGCCACCAGCCTCTGTGAGTCATGTTGGGGGGGAAATTCCAATCGATGCAATTCATATTGGCATTAGTTCACCAACGTCTTCTATTCATGTTGGAGATATGCAACCAACCTCTACTAGTCATGTTGGAGATCGACAACCTACCTCTGCTAGTCATGCTAGGGGTAAAAGTCCATTCAATGCTAGTCATACTAGAATTAGGTCACCAACCTCTACGATTCATGTTGGATACCAATCACCAACCACTGTGAGTCATGTTGGATATATAAAACCAACCTCTGCTAGTCATGCTAGGATCATGAAACCAACCTTTGCTAGTCATGTTGGAGTTAAGTCAACAACCTTTGTGATCATGTTGAAGGAATGCAACCAGTTGTTGTAAGTCATTATGGGAGAATGAAACAAACCTATGCTAGTCATGTTGGAGTTATGTCAACAAGCTATGCAAGTCATGTTGAAGACTAGTCACCATCCTCTACATGTCATGCTGGGAGGGCAAGTCTAGTCACTGCAAGTCATACTGGCATCAAGTCACTAACCTCTGCAAGTTATGTTGGATACCTACACTCGACCTCTGCTAGTCATGTTGGGGGAAACCCACCAGCCATTGCAAGTCACAATGGGGGCATTAATATTGTTGTGTCCCTTTCGCCACTTGAATGTGAAAAAGAAGGGCACTTGCAAGTCTAGTTGGGTCTGCTAGACAGGACAGGGGTTAATGTATGTATTAAACAATTCAATCACATGAAATAAACAAACAATTAAGATAGAAACAACTAAAGAAACAACTAAGGAAATAAAACTAAAATTCATGAGGAAATTAGAACCAAAATCAATCAAACAAATGACCAATAATCATGCTACGAATGGATAACTATATTAGTGGGAAAACACCATAGATAAAGGAGGACTTGTGGATCCCCTCTTCCTCCTTGGGAGGGCTCTTGAGTCCCCTATGTGAGATCTGTTCTTACAAATGATAAACTAGAAATAAAATGGTGAAGAAATCCAAGCTTATTCTCTCAAGAGGAGAGGTGAAAAGCTTATTGAGGTGATGCTAGTATACCCCAAGATAAAAAGAGGTTTCTTGAAGGAGAATAGAGGCAACATAACAATACAATGAGATTCTTGAATTCTTAGTGCATCCATGGCCTCCTTTTATAGCATGTCTTTGAGGAAATATCCAACCGCTCTTTAGTGTGAAAGAGGGGCCCTTTAAGGCACCCTTAGGTCTTTGACCAACCCCCCATTCGGATTCAGCTAAGATTTGAGGGTCAAATCAAGTTGGGAGTTGGTCTAGAAGTGGGTGAGGGGCCGACAAGAACTGTAAATGCACCGTTCAAAGGTGTGCGTGGCTTTTCTCGTACACAATCATGCATATGGTGCATTTTGTGCTCTAGGAGCTTCTTTGGCCTGCATTCTATGTGCACGCTTCCTTTAGTGTTTGAGCACATGCCAATTTTTTGACCAGTTGTATAGGTTTTGCCTCTTGGAAATTATTTTTTGGTGCTTCAGGTGAACTAATAGGTGTTTGGAGATGCTGTATTGCTATAACCATTGCATGCAATGTTGCAGATGAAATTTCAGTGATAACAAATGCCCCCTGATGTGTGAGGTTAGGAGCATACGTATGGTTGAAATACATCAATTTTTCTTCTACTGAGAGTACCATTGTAAGAAAGAGTGCTAAGAGGAATTGCAAGAGTGACCCATCGAAGGGACAGGGGAAATTGTGGAACCGAACCTTTATCTAGGTAGGAAAATAAAGTTTGTATACAAACAAGGCGGGCATGCCCCATGCTCGTGTCATGTAACTCAAATATGTAAGACGATAACTGAAGTTGTATGCTAATGTAGATAACTGCAACGCCCTCCGGGTCAGTTTGATAACGACAGATGAAAATTCAGATGGTGAATCATACTCTCAAAAGAGTCAATGTCACCTGTAAGAAGTGATGATGACTCGTAAAAATTTATGGCCTAGAAAATTCAGAGGTCTTCGGCTAGTATAAAACAACTGCAATAGTCGCAAAGTAAGACCCACCGTAACATGATATTGTGTTGAAGTCGAATGTTAAGGGGGTCAACTATAGTAGAGAGAAATGATGGTTCTCTCTGTGACATTTGAGACGCCTCATTATAAAGGTAATGAGAGTCAAGATAATGTCACCCTTCTGGAAACTGTGTTGATGTCGACAGAAAGGGAGACGTGACTCCAAGAAGAAAAAGTGCTTCATGAAATCCACTAGATAAGATCAGGAACTGATAAGGAACATGGACGCAGTCGAGATGAGGTTAGACTCAAGACTTCCCTTGGTTGGGGGTATATGTGAAGGATGAGTGGCAACAACCGTTAAACCAGATCTAGCGTCAGGGGGATGACTAGATGTGGGTTAAATTGTGACAGAGGCGTGATAAAGTGGACAAACTCAGAGATCAGGGGTACATGGACTATGGGATAATCGGGGTTTATGGATGATGCCAACAGGAGTAAAAGATGATGAATTCCCCAACCAAGGGTGACTTGGGTTGATTTTCCAGGAAAAGAAGGTCACCAAGGGAGAAAACAAAAGCTATGTAAATGCTGGAAACAAAGGCTTTTTACAATTACCAAATGAATAAAGAATAATTTGGGATGAGTGTACATATATAGGAATAGGTTCCCTAGTGCAAGATGGCTTGTCTTGTGAGTGTGCAAGTGTTGTGGAGAACTCGTGGAGGGTGGGGGCCCCATGGGTGGGTTTCTGTATGGGTAAATGATTGTAGGGAAATTTGTAGATGGGAAAAATGATTGTGGATGAAATGGAGGGTTAATGATACTACGAAGGTGCAGTTAAAATAGAACCCTAATGAGATAACCTGGGAGCCCATTGGGAAAGCAATCAAAATGAGGATAAGGAGTATGTGGCTGAATCTTGGAAATGCGTAAGAATATTGAGACTCCCATTCCTAGGGGGTGAAAGTAGCATGAGTGTCAAAGTGCCAAGGGGGACTATGAATGGGTCAATTCATGTAGGGGAGAGTGCTACCGGGCAATAGTACCAAATTGTAGTGGGGGTGACGGTATTGCAGAGATGGATGTAGGGACCTTATAGGTGAATGTCAGAGGGTGTGACTGGAAGATGCAATTGGTATTCAGAGGGAATGATTACATGCCAGTTTCGATCATATACTTGAAGGGGATGTGTTGATTTGTGATGACAAAGTACCTACACACATTAAAAACGAATACCTGACGTGAACAATATTTGAAGATAAAGAACATATAACAGTTTTTTGATAATTTTGAACATGAGCATGCATACCTGGATGTGATGTGAGAAAAATGCTCCCTCTGGGGCGAGTGCAGATGGTGACGCAGGGAATGTGACTATGTAGGTGGTGGGATCCTGATCTCATGGCTGAATATAGATCAGAAAACAAAGACTCTGAGCTCCTGTAAATTAGTGCATAATTTTGGCAAAGGGGACTATATATAGTTGTGAGGTCCAAAATGAAACCTCATTTGTACCTACTGCCATAGTGAGTTGACGAGAGGTTTTTAGAGGAGATTTGGATATTGCGGGAGTTCGAGACGACCAATCTAGGATTTACGAGAGCCAGGTTAGTGGTATCATCCTACTGTATAGTAGATAGGTTCTTTTTACTGGGTAGGGTCGTATGGATGACTGTACTAGTGGTTTTTGTAGGGGTGGGCCCACCAATGCGCGGGATAAGGAAGGATACCCGCGCTGAGATGCACTGGTATAATTTCCTCTCTCGTGTGTGATGTGAGGATGTATTAAATAAAACCACACATGGGGGGCATATGGGTGGGATAAACAGGTGTGCATTTGATGCACACCTGTTCGGTTTACAACTGCGCATTGTGTGCAACTGTTTCTCCGACAGCTGCGCACTAGTGTGCAACTGTGTAGAGAACAAGTGAGCATGAATGCACACCTGTGGGTGTGGAAGATGCACATATGTGCGAATAAAAGACATGCATATGTGCATGCCTGTGGGGGGTGACAACCGCGCACTTGAGGCAAAGCTGAGGTTTTTTCAAAAAACTTGTATTTTTTGAAGATTTTTTGTTAATGAATGATGATGGTTGATCAAGTGTTGTCTGTGTGAATGCATGTGATTAGCTTAGAATGCTAGTCCATTGGAGAGAGAGGGACTGGGAGTGCCTCAAGGAGGTGGTGAGAGATGAGCCAAGAATTCAAAGACTTTTGGCAACCTGTGGATTGCTTAAGTCCTTTGACTGCCCACTGATACGGGCGCAGGAGTACCTACTGCAGTATCTGATTTCTATGTGGAGCACTAAGTTGTAGTGCTTCATTGTGTGGGGGGAGCAGTTGCAATTCTCAGCTATGGAGGATGTCTATTTCTTGATGGGGCTCCCTTTTTGAGGAGTGGCCCTATCTGTTGATCCTTAGTTTCCAGAGGATGTACACTTGGTAGACTTGATGCGGAGTTATTGTTTGGGGCTGAAGATTATGTCAAGTTTGTTCATCTGCATCGAGGCGATGGATGCGCTCTTGCATCAATGCATCGCAGCGATGATCGTGAGAATTTATGGATCCTTAGCGACTCAGTGGATCAATGTTGGTCAGTTGAGCATTACGCCGAGAGTGTTGAATGGAGATTTTTTCGCTTGGGGATTGATGTTGCATACCAAGATGATATGGCAGATTAACCAGTGTTGGACCACTGAATCCAATGATTTTTCCTTTGGATTGATCTTGGTGGCATGGTTTTTGGAGAGGGTCCCCATGTTGCACCCTAGAGTGTTGCTGCCAGCGGCTAAGGCACGAGAGCCATGACTGATGTGGTGGGCATCGATTTTGGTATGGCATGGAGGTGGGGAGGGTGGCCATTATTTTACGGCCACCTTGGCGCATGTGTGGTGCCATATGCCACAGATTATACTGTGGTTCCCGTATGGTGGGATGGACTTCCGGCATGACCCGGATATGGTGTTGCCTCCTGGAGAGGATTGGGACCATAGAGGTATGTTGGTGTACTTTATGTTTTGTGATTTTGATAGTATAACATATTTTAATGTATGAATGGATGTTGATGCTATCGTTTGTTTTTGTTTGCATAGATGTGGGGCCGCGAGGCAGAGTTAGTTGGAGAGTTGGCTCGTCAAGGGCTAGTGAGACCACTGCAAGGAGAGTCACGGGTGGGAGAGAGACACCGGAGGGATGATGCTGGTGTGAGGCCAACATATGAGGCGAGAGATGACAAGAGGCACAAATATGATGATCCAGGTGCAGGGCCATCGGATGCACCTCGGATAGAGGATGATGAGGACTTAAAGGATTTCTGACACCGGTTGGAGGTGGTATTGTAGGATGTGCCCGAGGGCTTGTGGTCCCATATCCAATATGAGAGAGTCCTTGAGCAATGTGTGGGTGGCCATGCAGAGTTGGAGACCCTGATTCATAGAGTAGCTATAGTGGGGCAGCAATGACTGGGCAATTGCCCCCAAGACTTGGAGGACCCCCAGCTCGTGGGGCACCTCCTGTAGAGAGAGGACCTGGTGGTGGTTCTCTCGAGGCACCATGAGTGCTATGTTGTATATTTTTTTATTTATATAGGCCTACAAGCCCATTTTGTTTAGGGTAGTGTGACACCTATTTTGTACCTATAGGGGTGAGGAGGGCTCACTTGCCTATGTGCGATGTATATGTTGTACCATTTTGTAAACATTGATGACACATTGATCGATATATATATATATAGATAGATAGATAGATAGATAGATAGATAGATAGATAGATATGATCTCTGTGATGTGTACATGTGATGATATTTTGTTATGTTGTTATGATGCCTAATCTATATGTCATGACATATTGTTGATGCTTTATGTATGTGTGATGATGTCTTGATGTGATAAATTCCATTCTAACACTAGCTTAGCCATGTTATCTATTGTTTGATTAAATTGTCATGGAATATATGTAAATGTAATGGAATAAAAATTTCAAGATAAGATTCTAACTTGCAAGTATTTGCAAAAGAGGCAAGGATCATGGAAACGATACACATTGTTGAGTTGTAGGACAACGAGATGAGAATATAATAAGATGCTAAGGTGAATAATGTGGTGGTAACTAGCCTCAGCAAGGAGGCCAATGACGGCTTCGTATCCTACTTGGTTGTTGGTTGTTGAGCCCAAACATATTCCGCTAGAGTGGAGCAGTTCATGTTAGGGGGTGTAGAGGGCCCAAGCGTCCGAAGCAAGATTTTATGTCCAATGGATAGCTCCGTCAGTGTAACCTATGCGGTAGGCTGATGGAGGAGTCATCTGTCAATAACACAAATGGTAAATCATGCATGAGGAGTGGGGGTGAAAAAATAAGACTAAAAACTCTACAAATGTGTACAAAGAAAAAGCCTAGGGGAGAGTGACTACGCTCAGGCGTAAAATGTCTTTAAGTACAACACGTTGACGGGTTCTTTGAGAGGGTAGCCTTCTGGAGAGGCTAGGATGTATGCGCCTTTAGTGAGGCAGTGTTGGATGATGTAGGTTCCATGCCATAATGACTCTAATTTCCCATGACTGAGAGTATCGTGAGCGATATCGTAGGCTAGGATGAGATCTCCTTCATTAAATGAGTGAAGGTTGACATGGCAGTCAAAGGTGGCCTTTGACCATTTCTTAGCTTCCTCATTGTTTTGTAAGGAAGACCGACAATCTTCATCCAAAAAATCTAAGTTCAGCAAGCGCTGCTCCATTGGAGAAGTGTTAGGTAATAGATCGATAGCGGTGCGTAATGTGGGAATTTCACACTTGATGGGAAGGGTGGCTTCAATCCCATGGACGAGATGAAATGGTGTAAAACTAGTGGTAGTTTTGACTACCGTGAGATAGGCCCATAATGTTGAAAACAACATATGATGCCAATTGGTCTTATGTTTGTTGACAATACGTTGTAACATGGTTTTTAGGACTTTGTTGACAGCCTCGACCTGTCCATTGGACTGAGGGTAGTATGGGGAGGCAAACTAATGGGAGAAGAGTAAATTTGAGGAGAGTTCGACGAAGATCTCATTCTCAAAGTGTTTACCGTGATTGAATACTAACTGTAGTGGAACTCCGAAGCAGGTAATGATGTGATTGAAGAAAAAACACGTTGTTGTGTCAGTGATGTTATTGAAGGTAGGCATGGCTTCGACCCATTTGGTGAAGTAATATACTTCCACGATGATGTACTTGTGTCCATTACTAGATGGAGGATTGCAAGTCATGAAGTCAGTGCCCCATTTTCAGAAGGGGCCGACAGTGATAACTTGATGTAGAAGAGTGGGTGGTGCTTGTGCTTTGTTTGCATAAAGCTGGCATTTTCAGCATCGCTTGACAGCGTGGATGCAGTCATAAAACAATGTGGGCCAGAAGTATCTGGGTCGAATGATTTTTTGGGTGGTGGACATCCCTGAGAGGTGGCCACCACAAGCACCATTGTGGAAATCGTTCAAGACCTTGTTTTCTTCGTCGATGGGAAAACATCGGCAGAGTGTGGTGTCAACCCCATGCCAATACAATATGTCACCGATGAGGAGGTATCGAGGGACATGATGGAAAATGCACCGACAATCATCTCGAGAGAGATCAGACCCAAACTTCTGTGTCCGAAGGTAGATGAGGAGGTCTCCATACCAGGGGTCATCCGAGGGGATGTATAAGAGGTGTTCTCTGGGAAAATATGTATTGACAGGTGAACTTGTAGTGTCTGAGGGAAATGTCGTGATGAGTTCAACAAGAAAAAGTGATTTCTTGATTTTGGGAGTTGAAAAATCTAAATTGTATTCTTGAAGGATGAAGATCCACCAAGAAAATTTACCATTTATTTGTCGTCGACTAAGAAATTATTGCATGGGATTATAATCTGACACGACTTTGGTAGTGCAAAGCAAGATATAATGATGCAGTTTCTAGACTGTGAGGACAACTGCGAGGGTGATTTTCTCTTCATTATTATAATTCAGGGGTAGTCCTGAAATATTTTTACTAACGTAGTAAATGACATGCTCATGAAAATTAGGGGTGGTTGTGAAAGGATTTGGCGTATTTCCATTAGTTTCTGTCGAAACTGAGGTAACACAGGGCAATGATGAGTGTAGTGGACATATGTTGAACAAATGGCACATGCAAATTTGGTTCTTATCCCTTTACTTCCTGTAGTAGGGGACGTGGTGGTAGTACTAGGTGTGTTTGGTGAAGCAAAGAGCGATGTGGTTTCTCGAGGGATTTGGATCAAATTGTGTAACTTGGGGAGAGAGGGACATCTATTTGTGGGGTGTCCCTCTCTCTCATAAAGTGCAGAAGGAGGTTGAACTCAGGGAGGAAGTGGAGCAATGGGCTCTTTCTTCTTCCTTTTTCCCCCAACCGTCGTGGTGGTGCTGGTAAGTGGGGGTGAGGGAGGTGTGGTCGAAGTTAGTACTGGAATATGCATTGGGAATCCCTCTATTTGGGGAGGGAGGGATGGTTGAGGAACCATCGTAGGTGGGTGTATATACCATACTGAAATGGCCAACATCATGTTGGGAAGGGTAAGCGTTGCAACTACCTGGAAAGATTGTACTCCTAGTGGGGGGTAGAAGAAGGTAATTTGAGTAATGGCTTGGGGGATTGTGTTCCAAAACAGGATTTGAACCTAGGGGAGGGTGAAGTCGGGGATAAGTGGCGTCATAGGGTTCTCAGGGGATTCCTGAGGTAGGATTTATTCCACTAGTGGGATGTCAGGGAGTGGGGAAGCCACTGTAGGAGGAATGGCATCTCCAATTTCAGTTCCATTGGAGGATATGACACACACTTGTGTTGAGGGGTGGATGAGTGGTGGTGCTCCGTGGTATGCCCCTAGCAAATATGGGTCCTTGAAAATTATGGGTCCCATATCCATGAGTGGATATGCATCGGAATTAATGTGGACAAGAGGTAAGGTGTTATCGATGTTGGAGGAGTGGCTAGAATCGTAATGTGAAACTTGGTCGATGGTGATGATCTTCCCATTGTGGGGGAACATCATCATTCAAAACATAGAAGAGGCCACAACCTTCATAGTGTACATGTAGCTAGGTCCAAACAAGATGTTGTAATCGAGCGGGGCATTGATAACCTCAATGTCGATAAGGATAGTTTTTCCTCCGAGTTCAACAGGGACATTTTGAAAGAGCCCTTTAGGAGAGGATGGCCATCCATCATAGGCTCTCAACGTGATGGCAGATGGTATTATCTTAGGGGAGCCAAATTTCTTCCATACAAGTTTGGAAATGATGCATGTGGATGTACCTTCATCAATGATACAACAATGCAACGTGATGTTCCGAATCTTGACTGGTATCTAGAAAGCTACCAAAGCAGGGAGATGAGGTTCCCCACAATCTAGATCAAATGTGATGAGTCTAGTATCAGCTGGGTCAACTGCCCCCAATGAAGAAAGTAAGGATTTTCATTGATTTGGATAGGTTTTGGGGATCTCCAATATGGACATGGTTGTAGGAGATTGCGCCAAGTCATCGACCATAGTGTAATTGTGTGTTTCCCTAGCCTGAGGTTTGTTGACATTCTATCGTAATTTGATGCGAGGAATATGAATAGGGGTTTCAATGTTAAGGCATGGAATCAACAAGGATTGTCTAGTTGTAGCTGGAGCTACTTCCAAAGTGGTGGGAGTAGATTTAGGGGGTGCGCTATATTGACGACTACGCATTTGTAGAAAAATTTATTCTTCACTAGTGAGGAGGATATTGTGATCCGCTGGATTCCCAAGGTTTTGATACTGTCCCATCTGTGGTGGGGTAGGATGCATCTCCTGCTGGGTATTCATCACACCTTGGTGTGGAATAGGGTTTTGAAACATAGCCAGGGGTGGTTGTTACAAATACTGTTGTGGGGCTGCTGAGGGGCAGGCAGCGCTAGAGGACGTGGTGCATTCATGGAATCTTTCATCCATTTGAAGTCAGCAATTTGGGGGCAATGGTGAGTATAATGACGATGTTCACCACAAAGAGAAAAATGGAAGTTTGTCCTGAGGTTTTTGTTGTTGTTCCTCCCTTGGCATTTGTTGTTATTTCCCCCTTAGGGGTTCTAGTTGCCCCCATTAGGTTGGTTTTGTTGGGGGTTATTTCCCCCAGGTCCTGGGTTATTATTGTTTCAGTTTTTTCCTTTCTTTTTTGCATTATTCGGCTGATGGGATGGATTTTCCGTATTCATTTGTTCAAAACTTTGAAATTTTTGAATGGGAGAGGGCTGAACAAAGTTAACCCCAGCATGGGGTTGTCCTTGTGGAGGAGCAATTGGCTATGGAGGACCACGAAATGGAAAATACAGATTATTTTGTGGCAATGATCTATAGGGTGCATAGGAAGGCATAACACTTTCACTAGTGCCTAGGTTATAAGCTAAGGTAGAGGGGGTACCATAACTTGGTTGAATGGTCGGGCACATCATGGGTGTCGGCAAGGGTTCACTCATGGTTGGAGGGAGGACAATAGGGTATGGATGTTGATAAGGGGGGGAGGGTAATAAGGGGGTCCTCCATACATCGGTGGATATTGGGGTGTACCATACATAGGTGGTGGTTGAATGTATGGATTGTGGTGTGTTGTGGTACCAATCAATCCATCCATTGAGTGAGACATCCCAGGTTTGTCTTGGCCGAATGGTACAGGTCTTGGGGCGTCAGGTAGTACGGTGTATAAGTATCCTGATTGTGCATAAATGAGGTCATAATGTTGAGCCTTGTTGATGGTTTCCTCTTCAGTTTTTGGGAAGGTGGAGGCCACATATTTGGCAAAGAGAGAGACGAGTGATCTGAGAAACCAATCGAGGCATTGTTCTTTGGTGGTTTCTGCTTTGCATAAACTACACCTTCGACACCATTCATGAATGTGGTCAGAGATATGCGTGGTTGAGGTTTGTTTAAACTCAGAGACTAGTTCTAGACCATTTTCACGATGAACTGGTAGTTGAAATAAGGTCAAAAATGTTTTGG
Source organism: Picea engelmannii (assembly GCA_009831015.1). Taxonomy (NCBI): domain Eukaryota; kingdom Viridiplantae; phylum Streptophyta; class Pinopsida; order Pinales; family Pinaceae; genus Picea; species Picea engelmannii. The sequence continues at coordinate 23,555 of ML816095.1, read as the reverse complement.
CCAAGGATTCAAAAGTCATATGGGACCCTGATTTTTTGTCCACATACCATTTGGCTGATGGACCTGTGAGTGTGTGCTGAAATAACCTTAAACAGATAGAGTTGTCCATAATGTTGTTTGAAGAGCACCATAAGTAAAAGGTCATGATATGGTTGGCGATATATTCTCCCACCTTTCCTTCAAACTTGGGAATGTCTGAAGGTATTTTGGTAGGCATAACGGGCCATGTGGGGTCATGCAATATAGGGTCATTTGTGAGTTTACTCAAATCAGGTATGTTGAGGGAGGACAAATATGGCATGTGGAGTGGCGATAAAGGATTAGTTCCAGCCATGGTATGAGCAAGTTGTGTACTTGACCCTTGAGGGGGCTTGGATGGGGTTGTACTTCCCCCTTGAGAAGAAGTTTTCCCCCTGCTTCCTTGTAAAGGAGAGCTAGTATATGGTTGGCCTTGGCAATTGGACCCAAGTAAAGTGGAACCAAGCAAATCTAATCCCAAAATAGTAGCACTCACAGGGGTGTGATATGGTTGAGTTGGTGAGTTGGCAAGACTAGGAACTCCTTTTAGGATAGGAGGGAAATTTTGCAATCGTCTGGAATGACAGGGATTCTGTGGGTCCCCTATGATGTCCAACTAGAAAAGTGAATGTGTGCAAATGGTGATGAGAGAAATAAATGAACAAGAGACTTGTATAATTTGGACCTTCACAATATATCTAACAATTGCATGTAATCAAATGAGCATCATACATAAATCAATTGAAAATAAGCATACATGTGGGTAGGTGGATTTTGTCTGCGTGGGAGAACAAAGAAAACAAATGCTTGTGTCCTAAAAAGATGTAACATCCTTCTTCTCAAATAGCACTAGACCTTTCAATAGCACTCAATAGTGGGGTTTGAAGCCACCAGAAGAGGAACTAGTGAAGGATGAAACAATCAGTTATAATGAGGGGTAGAGGGTGCATATCCTGAAAGCGCTGGCGATATTTCCCAATATCCACACAAAATCCGATCAAGGTGCATTTGCATCCCACAATTGCCACCTGGGTAGATGTCCTTAAATTTGGCCACTAGGTACCTTCGTCAAAGTGTGATATTTAGATTTTCGGCCTCAAAAATGGGTCATGGGTTGGATCCCTTCCAAGATATGGGTGACTCAAGGGGGGACGCATAGAACAACCGTACCTCGACCTTCAACCCTTCATGAGTATCTCCCTACCTTATGGTGTTAGGAACACTTGACTTGGAGGATTTTAAAGTTCCTTATTTGTCAACTTCTAATGTTCAAATATGTGAGAACCAGATAACGGGGGGTTATTTGGATGCCTACCCCTGAGATCCTACCTAGAATAAAAGATTTCTTTTGGCACCTCCTATGGATGAAACTTAGTGAGTTTTTAGAAAAATTTTACATGTGGTTGTTTGAAAGATTGGGGGTGTGAACCAATCTCGTTTGAATTAAGTGGGTGTGGATAATTTCTTCAAGACATAGTGGGATGTTTCAGAATCCCTTTGGAGAAACGTACTTCAACCTCCACAATTCGAGATGAAATTATGTGAGTGAGTAGTGAATTTGTGTGTGAGAAAGTGAACAAATGTGCCAATTTTTTTATAATTTAGGTGTCAATTTTACAACATGTCGAATTCCTGTGGTCCTTACAAATCTTGATTACCTATCTTACTAGATGCCATTGGTACAACCTTGCGGAATTTTAAAGTCCCTAAAGAACTAGCATGTAGACATATGGGTCCTTACCAATACTTTAAAATCCCTAATGTGATTTAATCTAAGAAATATTTTGAACAACTATCCTAGATTGCAAGCATGTGGGCATGTATGGGCCCATTACTATAATCTTTAAACTCCCCTAGTGATGTAAACTAAGAAAGTAGCTTAAAAAACTCTCCTATCTTTGCAACATGTGGGCATGTATGGGCCTTTACAAATTTAATATCTTTTGAAAGGAAACTAAGAGGAGCCCTAGGGGGGATTTGTCGTCTCATAAAGATTTTAAGGGAGATGAAATGTCTCCTTAATAACGTTTCTAATTCTCAAGTTCACTCTATAATGTGAGAGAAGAGCATACTCAATGATTAAAGTTCAATTTATGGTCCCAATGCAAGTGTTTATATATGTGATAGTAAAGGATGTCAACTTAACTTTTACAATCAAAACAAGCCATCCATGTGGAAAATCAAAGAAAAGAGGAGAAATATGGTTCCTTTTAACCCCCAAAGTGCCTATGTTTTGACTAACCCTTCATGTGGAGAGGGAATCTAAGTGTGGTGCATTTACAATATTGCATAAAAACAATATTTTGAAGGCTAGGGGCCTTTAAAACATCACAAAAAATCTTACAATGTTGAGATTGTGGACAGATGCACGGGTTACAGTTCAGACAGAAGCGCAGTGGGCGCACAATGCATAGAATGTGTAGTGAACAGAAGACCTTTGGGCACACTGTGCGCAGAATGCGCAAAAAAACAAAGTGTTGTTGGCGCACAATTCTCAGAATGCGCGTATGTGGGCTGAAATACCCATGCACGTTCTGATACGTGTCGAGGGGGATTTTAAGTGGAATTCTCCAACTCTAGCTCCAAACTCATCTCTTTGTAGGTAAGGCTAGGACGATTATGATCCCTCCAAGGAAAATGGGTCAAAAATAAGTGCTCAAACAACCCAAATAGGGAGGAAATTGATACCTTATCCCCAGTATGGTCGCAAAACTGTTGTGTCCCTTTCGCCACTTGAATGTGCAAAAGAAGGGCACTTGCAAGTCTAGTTGGGTCAGCTAGATAGGATAGTGGTTAGTGTATGAATTAAACAATTCAATCACATGAAATAAACAAACAACTAAGCTACAAACAACTAAAGAAACAACTAAGGAAATAAAACTAAAATGCATGAGGAAATTAGAACCAAAATCAATCAAACAAATGACCAATAATCATGCCACCAATGGATAACTATATTAGTGGGAAAACACCATAGAGAAAGGAGGACTTGTGGATCCCCTCTTCCTCCTTGGGAGGGCTCTTGAGTCCCCTATGTGAGAGCTCTTCTTACAAATGATAAACTAGAAAGAAAATGGTGAAGAAATCCAAGCTTATTCCCTGAAGAAGAGAGGTGAATATCTTATTGAGATGATGCTAGTATGCCCCAATAAGAAAAGAGGTTTCTTGAAGGAGAATAGAGGTAGCATAATAATACAATGATATTCTTGAATTCTTAGTGCACCCATGGCCTCCTTTTATAGCATGTCTTTGAGGCAATATCCAACTGGTCTTTAGTGTGAAAAATGGGCCCTTTAGGGCACCCTTAGGTCTTTGACCAGCCCCCCATTCAGATTCAGATCAGATTTGAGGGTCAAATCAAGTTGGGAGCTGGTACAAAAGTGGGTGAGGGGATGACAAGAACCAAAAATGCGTCGTTCACAGGTGTGCGCATATTTTCTCATACACAGTCGTGCATATGGTGCATTGTGCGCTCTACAGGCTACTTTGGCCCACGCACTGTGCACGTGTTTTCTTTAGTATTTGAGTGCATGTCAATTTTTTGACCAGCTGTATAGTTTTTGCCTCTTGGAAATGATTTTTTGGTGTTGCAGGTGAACTAATAGGTGTTTAGAGATGCTATATTCCTGTAACCATTTTCATGCGATGTTGTGGACGAAATTTCAGTGATAGAAAATACTATTGAGAATCCTAGACGAATAGGATGTAATCCTAAGTTACTTTGGAATATTTGCAAGGGATATCACCTTACTTGTTTGTGACCTAATATTCCGGTGGTACAAAGACTATGGTCCTTATCTGATGACCCTTCTAGTTTTGATTCATGTTTGGTTTCCCAACAACCTGTTCAACCAATGGTTAAGGAAGTGATCGCACCAATGGAATCTTCGACCAATCCCTCTCTTCTCTTGGAGAGTGATGGGTATTCCAAAGTTATATCACTGATGCAATATTTGGCTGATCCCACTCTTCTTTTAGGAAGTGATGCATCTTTCAACTATGTCTTCAATATGTCCAGTTCAATACCTTCTAAACAATAGGGGATTCCACTGTCTTTGAGTATGCTCCCTCCAATTCCTAGGATGGTTTTCTTTGATTGGAATGATCTTGTTTAGCCTCACCTTCCTTCTTATACACCTTTCTATATAGTGGTTAAAGTTAATTCAATGGGAATTCGTCATTGTATTGTAGATGAAGGATTCTCCACAAGTATTTTATCCTCTTCAACTTGGGAAGCTTTGGGTTCTCCTAATCTTGTGTCATCTACGAGTGAGTTGTTGGCTTTCAACAAAAGACCTAGTGAATGTTTGGGGATTCTTCCTCAATTTCCTATCATTTTAGGTGGGAAGACTGTCCTAGTCGATCTATTATTGGTGCCATGCCCTTTGGACATCAATATTATTCTTGGGCATCATTTTGTATATGTGATGAATGTTGTGTTGTCTATGCTCTTTTGTGTGATGCATTTTCCTCAGAACAGAAGCATTGTCACTATTGATAGGATTTCATTTGATAATAACCATCATAGTTTATCTCTATCTCAAATCTATCATTTGTATGTTCCTAGTGTTTAAGTAGACTCTTCCCCACCACGGGTGAATTATGTGGAAGATTATCCTCAGTGTTCAATTTCTTCTGAGAAGGATACTTTATATTTATGTTCTCCTTCTCGAGACGAGGTCTTGACAATTGATCAGGTGTTGTATCCAATGGGGGAATGGGATCCCTTGCTTCCCCTCATTGTTCTGAGTGATTTGAGGTTTCCACTTGAGTCTTATATTACTATTTGTGAGACCTCGATCCCTGGTATTGGTGAGCCCTCAAGTCCTAGTTTGTATGATTTCTTGGATGTTGAATTTCCTTCGAATGCGACTATCCTTGAAGCTATGATTATGGATTGTCGACCTCTTCCTGAACTAGAAGCTTTACAAGTTGGTTACTGAAGAATCCCTTGTCTTGAGCCTAACAATGGGCTCTATTATGCATAAGTCACAAGGATGTGTGGGATTTTGTACATATTATACTTTTAGGGTTTCATGTTTTCAAGTTTTGTATTCCATAGCACATGTTATTATCAAATTTTTCAATATTGGAATTATTAACTTATGGGTGAATGTTGTTGGTCTTATATACAAGACTTTGGAGACATTTTCTTTGGTTCCTTTCCATTATGTCAATCTGTTTTGATAGGTAATGATATCGAAACTGGAATATAGTTTATATTTTCCCTTCCATGCATTTTTGCATTATCCATTTCCGATTTCATTTTTCCTTAGGATCGACCCCACTGAGTTGTGAAATAGAACCTTCTTTGTTTTTTAGAAGTGTTGTAATTCATGTGGTATAACCTACTGTTCATGGGTTCCCTAGTTAGAACCTTGTTCATAGTTTTGTTCCCATGCTGAAGTAGTTTCATAGGCTTTGGATCCCTATTTATTCCTGCCATGAATTTGCATTGAAGCCTCATATCTTCTTCTCAATAATTTAATGGCCAATACCCCATGGGGCTCCCTCATTTAAGTGTTAAGTTGTGAAAATTCATTGCATTATGTTGCTTGCACTTTTGAGTCTAATGTCGGATTCAACTTGATGTTGTTTAGCCTCTTTCTAATGTATTCTCATTAATTTCTAGCCTTGCATATTTTACCATCGCAATTTGACACCCTTATCCCTAGAGTAAAAATTCCCTCGAGTGTCCATATCCTGTACATGTTTCCTTGCATTATGCATAGGTATGTTCCTTTCTCTTGGAACTATCTTTCTTTCCTGCGAAACTCGTTTCCTCCACTATATTTTATCATTATTTTATTCTTTTCTAGGCTTTCATAATATGAAAAAGACAAAAAAACAAAAACAAAAAAAGAGCATGGGAATGAGTCTTTTTTATTGTAACACCCCAATTTTGAGTCCCCATATTAAATAATGTATTTTGTTTACTTTATGAAAGGTTGGAGCAACCAAAAAATTAAAAGAGGTTGGAGTTTCTAGTAAATTCAATGCTTTGATAATTATTAATAATAAAATACATCATTGGCTATCAGAAAAATAAGGACATAGTTATAGGGGGATATGATTCCATGAGAGAGGAGGATAAAGGGGCTAAGTATTTTATTATTACTTTTATTTTACCCACCTTGGAATTTTAGAGAGAAAGAAGTGGTTACATGAGCTTCTTGGGGAAAAGGCCAGGTGGTTCTTGATTTCATATAATTATATAATCACCTCTTGTGGGTTGTTTGAGGGTTCACTCTTCATTTTCACTCTTTCATTCACTTTGCCCACTCATTATTCCTCATTCATTCTTGATCTTGGATGGGAAAATAAAAACGAATTGTTGGGAAGGGAGCCATTGTTTATTTTCTATAGTAATTATTGGTGTATTCTATCCATGAATTGATTCCTACATGCCTAGGATGCATTGGCATGTTCTATACTTTGTTCACAACTACGAATCCTGAGAGTCCCAGCATGACGATTCTTTACCATATTCACTGGAACACTAGAAAGAGGAGGACAACCTGAGGGACTGCATGGCAGTGAAGGGGGTTCATTTTATTTGGGTGGTGCAGGATAGAGAGAGAGCTAGTGTACTTTGGATTGTTGTGTGTTGAGAAACTTGTGAGAGCTTGAGTGTTGACTGGTTTGGGAAGCTGAGTGTCGCTNGGATCATATTTATAATAGTAGAGGCCATTAAATGTAAGGTGGACTAGGTCCATTATAGTATTAAATAAGGCCCACTATGGTAGTTAGATATAATAAATGTAAGAGGAATTCTTAGAAGGTTCTTATTCTAGAAGGTTCTTCCTTTATAATGTTCTTAGGTGGTTGGTAGCACTATATAAAGGGGTTCAAGCAATGTAATGAGTATGAAGAGAAGTATTGTATTTTGAGTGGTATCTCAATAGGAGGATGCCCCCTCGAAGAGGCAAGTGAACAGGAGAGGATCCCTTCCATAATATGATCTATTGTATGGTGTTTCCCTACCTCAAGGGTTTTCTTATAATGAAAGTGTGGTTTCTTCTATATTTCTCTCTGGATATATTGTGTATTCAACATTTGTGGTGATTATATTTGTAGATTTACTTAGGTCTCGAGGGTGACCTATTTTTGAAACTTGTAACAACAACGCCTAAGTTTGGGTGGAATGTCCTTATTCTGCAGCCAATTGGTGATTGATTTTGTTTAAGACAAGTGCACCGTGTTATGTGTTTCTATGCTTGTACATTTATTTCCTTTGTGTATTAATTATTATCTCTTAGATTCATTTTTATAATATGCATGCTTTCTAGTTATTATTGTGCATGACATATTTTTCATTTATTTTATGTTGTAGCATGAATCCACCATGAATCTTGATTATTTCATGTGAGTCTTTCATGTTTCTTTATTAATTAAAGGTTATCTTAATTCGAAATCAATTATAGAAGTGCATTATTGGAGTAGCGTGGGCCACCCTTGGTGGCTAGGTATGTTACATTATCCTTATTGGTAGAAGTCAATTCATCTCTAAACAACACACAAAGCTTTGAATCCAGTCTCAACAATTTGGGTTTAGTATGGATTTTGGAAACTGATCCAGTTACATAGAGTTTTTACCCCTCTCACTGGTTATTCTTCTAGTCACTATGGAGAGTATTTCATTGCCTCTTACATCACAAACTTATGTCAATGTTTATTTTCAGTCTATGCTTCCTAAGTCACATAATGTCATGTTTTTGTTCAGAGGAAGAGTTATCATGTTTCATCCATTTCACAAAAATTCTTGGAGGGTACTCATTGACTTCCTACTAGCGGGTTAAGCTCTTATCAACTATGAAACAATTCTATGAGAGTTTGATCTAGAGTTGCACCCTTGCCCTATTTAAATCATTGATAGGTAACTTTGCACTCAACATATGACATTCTATCATTGGTCGTTGACTGAGTGGTTTCCGTTGTGTTCAATGGAAGGAACATCATTCACACATTGGGATTCATGCAGTACCTTGGATTCCATTTGTCCCCATTGGTGGTTTCCTCTCCTTTGTTGACAATATTTATTATTAGTTGTTATTAAAAGGGTCCTCTTCATGTGCTATTTACATATGGTTCATGTGGGGGACGTACGTGATGGTCTTCCTTACAATATTTTGTTTAATTTATTCAAAGTTTTTGGCCTTATCCTAATTCTCATTTTGGATTATGGGGGATGCCTCAATTCCCTCCTTCCAACAGATATCTTCCTATCGATTTCAACACATCTTGCTCTGGAAGAGGGATCTAGAGTCATAGTTAGTACCTTGGGGATTTCAGTCATCAATGGAAGGTTCCCTCACTATTGATAGTGGGAATACATCAATGTCCCATGATCGGTAGATTCTACCAGGTGTTTGACATCAGGACCTCTATTCACACTTGTTAGATTGTACTAGGTACCTTGACTTCCATTATCATTATCGGTGGGTTTTCTCGTATTTGTTAACAATATACATCAATGACCAGTAATCAAAAAGTGTCTCACTGTGTTCAAATTCAACACATCTATTCGCATAGTGTAGACTTATACCATGACAGTTGGGTTGAATAACTCGGGAATGTAGTAGCATCACCTCTTTTATGATGTTTCCTGGGTTATGATTGGATAGTACCACTCCACATATTGGTACTCATGAAGGATCCATTTTCCAGTTCTTTTCCTAGATATCCGCTCTTTCCCTAGATATCCTTCATCAATTATGAGACATAAATCCATTGTGTACCTGTTCATGGCTATGATGTCTATTTGACATGGATCCACTGTGTATCTCTTTTGTGGCCATGATCACTACTATATATACATTTTCCATGGATACATAATGTACGTGATTGGAATCCATGCTTATCATCACACTTGAGCATGGCTAATCCTGCCTCAGGAATTGAGTTGTTCTTACTACTTTCTGTGTTGGTTTTTGTCCTTAGATTGGATTCTGGTGACCTTCACCCCTGGATAACTTCTCTTGAAGACTTATAATGTATTTTTTCCATCCATTTATCTTCTAAAACAAACATTAGGGGGCATATTTTATAGCATCAAATGTCACTTATAAGGCATTGATTCTCTTTTTGGCCTTATCCCTATCCTCCTTATAGAAAATTGTTCCCCATACCTCCTTGAGTCCTTATAAAAAACAATATTTTTTAGGATGTATGCACCCTCACAACTATGCAACCCATGTACACACGGGATACTTAAGGGACAACAACGTACATGCTAATAAATGTTCAAAAAAATATAATTATTCCAAATTAATGATGAGTCACTAGATTGGTTAATTTCAGTGCATGGTTTCTTTGTCGATGGTTTTCTATTTCCGGTTAATAAATTAGGGTTTTGGACTAATCTAGGTCATTGGGTTAGGGTTTTGGATTTTTTTTGCTCCTATATGTATTTTTTATTGTAAACATTGTAACATGATGAATAATATAGAATATGTTGGTTTTCCCGGTTTGGGTTTCCAGGTGAAAAATCTTTGTGTAATGTTTGTATTTTCCATTGTATCTTTTCTATTCCTTTACTGAATATATGTTTGAAAAATATATTATACAAGGTTAGAATTTACAGTTTCCTAAATCATTTTTCTCATACTCAACTGTATCTAACCAACTAGAGACTACATAAAAGGATCATTTACCTCATGGAGAAAGGTAATTATACTTTGTACATTCAAGAAAACACTCATTTGACTATTCCCATTGAGTTTGTAATACCATTATATCCCAGTTGTTGTTGATTTCTTGACTTGGAAACCTTTGTTTCCAATTTCCCTCTTATCACCAAACTTATATTTCCAAGATTTT
>ML816095.1:0-11477 GCA_009831015.1 Picea engelmannii | reverse complement strand
ATGGTTTTCAGGTTGGAGTTTATTCTTCATCTATTGGACACTCATTATATAGAAAGGAAGGAAAATATCATCCCAGTAACAAGGGTGAGCTTTGTACCTTGTTTGCATTACTCAAATGCGTAGGGGAGCGTAGTTTGTTAGAAATTCAGGTGTTTTGGGACTCAAGGTTGGTCATAGATTGGATGATAGACTCTCTCCAACTATCCAATATATATCTCTTCCAACTTGGCATGAGATTGAAATTATTTGTTGCAACTTTTAGATCAATATTGTTTCATCATATTTTCAGAGAATTAAATGGTGTAAAAAATGTTCTTTCCAAGAATGCTTTACTTATCCCTCAAAATCAGATGGTGCAAGAAGAATTCTGGGATGGAGAGAGGATATCCATTATGGAGGCTGACATGTATCTTCTATAAGGACTTAGTTTAGTGTGGCATTATTTTTGTTGTTTTTGGAAATTGCTCATGAAGCTTTGATGATGGTTCTAGTTGGTCCTGGTAGTGGTTAGTTTCCTTTTTTGACTCACATATTGTAAACCTAAAAGGATTCTTTTGAATGTTATTCAAAGTTTTTGTTTGTAAATCGATATTGTTATATATATATATATATATATATATATATATATATATATATATATATATATAAATTAATTTACAATTATTTTTTTAATAATATAATTGTGTTAGTATTTTAATAAATTATATATTTTAAATCAATTTGATAATTATTCAATGTTTTTTTTCCATTTATTTTTAAAACTTTCATTTTCTACCATATAAACACTTCAAATTTGTAAATCAATCCAAAAACAATTGTTGCTTAGAAATTTTTGTATTAACTCATTTTTACCATAAACAAATAGTTGTTGGACATAAAAGCACTAAATTGTTGGATATTTATTGGAATCCCCCTCATATGTCTAGATTTGTAGTATTATCTTAACTATCACAATGTTCAATCATGGTTATCCAGCCTATCCTAGTCATTTCAATTACTAATGTTTAAATCACACTTGTACACTTAATAAACTTCACAATGTTCAATCATGGTTATCCAACCTATCCTAGTCATTTCAATTACTAATGATTAAATCACACTTGTACACATAAAAAAATTCAATATGATTTATAATGATTAAATCACACATGTTGACTTAATAAACTTTAATGTCTTTGCATGTGCTAAAATGTCAACAATTTTTTATTTTTTCTAATTATAAATAATTTAGGTGGTTCTTTAGGTGGAAGTCGGAATTTTTCTCGTAATTCGATCCAAATCATGATTTCACTCATAATACCACTATATCCCCATAGGTTATAGAGTCTCAATCAACCAAAACCCCGAAAAAAAACATGAATGGGAGAATTGCCAAGTTGCAATTTGTATTATTATTATTCCATATATAATTTGGAAAAGTACATTTTGCAATATATAACAAGGAAATTCATAATGCAACGTAATAATAATATAATATAATATAGATTGTAAAAAATTAAATACAATATTATTAATAAATTATTTTAATTTTATAATTATAAATATTAATAAAATTAAATTTTCAAGTTATTAAAATTTAAAATTTCATCAATTTGGTATTTTAAATGATTGTTTTAGATTTTATTGTCATAATTTTCATTTTGTCAATATTATTAATAGTCATATTATTATTAAAGTAAAAATATTTGAAAATTGTTAGTTACTTTTCGAGATCATAGGGATTTTGTGTTATAAGAATAATATTATTATCATAAAAAAGAATGATGATAACTTTATAAGCTAGAATCATATTATTATTAAAGTAAAAATATTTGAAAATTGTTAGAATCATATTATTATTAAAGTAAAAATATTTGAAAATTGTTAGTTACTTTTCGAGATCATAGGGATTTTGTGTTATAAGAATAATATTATTATCATAAAAAAGAATGATGATAACTTTATAAGCTAGAATCATATTATTATTAAAGTAAAAATATTTGAAAATTGTTAGTTACTTTTCTAGATCATAGGGATTTTGTGTTATAAGAATAATATTATTATCATAAAAAAGAATAATGATAACTTTATAAGCTAGAGACATGGTGACATATTCAAGACTTTTTAACTTGTTAATGTATAATTCAAAAAGGGTTGGAGATAGAGGGAAATATTGTTTAACTTCTATATTACATTTAATTTCTTCCAATCACTTCTCAATGTTGTTAAAATTAGAAATAACATTCTCATATAGCCTTATCTCAATAGCTCTCAAGTGAAAAGGGATTTTTAGCTCTTCTAATATATTACAAAGGTTAGTTTTGGGCACTATATCAAAGGCATGGTCAAAGGCTTTTATAAATTCAATGAAGCAACACATGAGATTGGTTTTATTATTACAAAACTCCTCCACAATGATCTCAACAATAATAAGGTGGTCCATGGTTGAATGATAGCTCCCAAGTATAGCCTAGCCTTTACCTCTTTTTCCATGGCTTTCTAGTAATACATTGATCTTCTTTTCTAAGATAATTCCACATAACTTGGTTAAAATAGGGTTAACCATAATGGTCCTATAATTAGAGGGATTGTTTTTATTCCCACTTAATTAGAGGGATTGATCTTCTTTTCTAAGATAATTCCACATAACTTGGTTAAAATAGGGTTAACCATAATGGTCCTATAATTAGAGGGATTGTTTTTAGGAACAATGAGACATTCAGTCTAGGGTTTAGGGAAACCTTGATAAACTACTAAATTGAATATCTTTTGAATGTAAGGAGATGAATATGCCCTCCAAGTTTTAGGATTTTTTCTTGGTAAACATTCAATGTCCTTAGATTTTCCTTTTGCGAGCCACTTAATCCCAAAGTCTGTGTTTTCTAAGGAAAAAAATTATTCCTCTGTAGAAAGGGTTTGAATGTTGTCCATGACATTTGGGGATATGTATATTCTTTTAAGGTATGAATTCCAGTCCCTCAAATGAATCATATTGTTTTCTTTAGTTTACGAGTTGGAATTTTCCTCCAGAAAATCTTCAGATCTAGCTTAGAGAGGCGCAAAAGCTTCTCTTGTTTTTTTTTTTATATATTACCTTCTTTATTTTAATTAGAGCTTTGTACCTATTTATCTTGTCATATTTTAGGGACATATTAGAAGCATCCCTAATAGTTTTTATAGCAATATTATATTTATTATCATATCAAGGGTTGACCCTTCTATTTTCATTTTTACTTTACACCTCGATAAATAATTTGTTAATGGAGGTAGAGAGGGTTTTCATAAAATAATGATAGAGATCTTCGGTATTATCCTTAATTGATGAGATACTTTCTTCATTATTTAAATCCTTTAGAAAAAATCAATTTTATTTCTGTTAAAGATTAAGTACTTTTGATTATCAAAATTATCTTCTATGAGGGTTTTGTGTATAACAAAATTTGAAATTAAGATTGAAGATCTATGATATGATTCAAGCTCATAATCATTTAAAATGTCAAAATTACTATTTAATTGTATATAGAGATATCATATATCACAAATTTACAACAATATTACCAAACATATGAATATAAATCATAATACATACAACACTACCTCCAACCATAAAATTATCTTAAATTTTCCTTTTTAATCTAAATTATGTCTCGTAATTTCTTTTTGAAAGTACAACTATAACTTGTATACTTATTTTCAACCTATTTTTCACCTTATTAGTCCCTTCCCTTCGGGCAGTAGGGAGTTATAGTAAATGGTTTTTAGTCTGGGCATTAGTTTTGCATGGAGTCCAAAACACTTTTTACCGTTATATCCTAAGTTATGGAGTTAAAACACTTTATAACCTCCAATAAAAAAACTTAAAGACGAGATATCCACCAATACAAAACATTTACTTCTTATTTGGCCTCATATAGAGGCAAGGAACATTTTTTATGAGAATTTTAGTTTCAAAGTTACGTAAATGGAAGAGATATCCATATTACATGGCTTGAGGTGAATTAATGTTAGCTCTAGAGCTAGCATTAGTTCATAAGAATTTAATGTTTATACATTTATCCTACTGTAAGTTTCATTTCATTATGTTTATTCTTTGTTGTGTCCAGTTGTTGTAGCTGCCCTGTCCACTTATTGTAGCTAGACTGTCCACCTGTTGTAGCATGCAGCTACGACGGGCTACTAAAGTATGAGGAACAATGGAGGAATAGAAGACTTCTCCATGCCCTTTCTTGTCCTAGAACTTCAATCAACATGCGTCCATGCTTCCAGAACTTCAATCAACATGTGTCCCATTATGAGGAACAATGGAGGAATATAAGCCTTATCCATGCCATTTCTTGTCCCAGGACTTCAATCAACATGCGTCCCATGACTTCAATCATGTCCTTTCTTGTCCCAACACTTCAATCAGCCTGCACATGCCTCTGCTACCTGTTTTCAACCCTGCTACTTGTTTTTGGTTTCTTCATTTGGTAGGTGGTGGTTGCTATCGATTTCTTCATTTGTTGGTTGAAACCTATAGGTGAATCAACATACCTTTCATCAGTAATTTGTCTTTTTGTATGTGTGGGTTATGTTACTAACTATCGAGTTTTTTACTGACCCATGGATCTGTTCTCCTGGGCCTCCTGCAATTTTTGCAATCTCTATTTCATGGAGAATCGGTGAGCTTGAGAAAGAAATGATTGATTCCTCTATCTGGTAAGCCTCTAACTTACATCTGTTTGAATATATGATCAAACTAAAAATAAAACATCTATATTCAAACTAAAAATTATATCTGTTTGAATATGTGATCAAACTAAAAATAAAACATCTATAATCAAACTCAAAATAAAACATTAGGAAACCATAATCATTAGGTTTCTATGAATTTATCACTTGCCCATTGGATCTTAACTACGCCAACTCTGATGTAGTCAATTTAGTAGTTTTCAATAGTATTATAATTGTAGTCTTTCACGCACGACTCCCCCACCGACCGGACCGTAAGTCCTAGTGCTCAGCCAATTCCAATGGATCACCCAGTTCATCTCTTCCAGAGGGTAGGAGGATCCAAGATTGGTAGATTACCCATCGATTCCGTAGGCACCAAGTAATTACTCTGGGAATCAAGTACGGATCCCGCAAACAATGCTTAGTAGATGTCAATCACCCTTCCCGGTGCTTTGGATTTTTGTTTATTTTGAGTGATATTATTTGCAATTATGTCCAGTTGAACACAATGCTGTGCTCGATAACCTCGTATATAATGGGTATACCCGTTCCCAAAAGGCTGATTCTTAACCTGCTTCCTCCCATTGCTCTGATTCAGTAAGAAGCTCTGATTATGTTGTTTTTGTTTCTGGTTGTCCCGATTATGTTTGTCCAACTTTGGGTGGAATAGATTCTCATCAAAATCTTCGCATTTTCTGTTTTCATTTTGCAAAACCTACTTTTTAAAAGGGTGAGGAATCCATCGGGGCAATAAACATACATACATAGGGAGGGCACCGCCTCACAGAGCCAACATAGCCCCATCCTACTAGGCAGCTGAGTCACTTTCAACACAGATCAGTGATAAGGACGAGAGAAACAAAGAGATTCCCCTATTGAGCCACCATACCTGAAGAGAAGAAGAGAAGGCCTCCAGGTTTCCATGAGAATCCAAATTCAAGGATTTACCAAAACACATGATGATGCTCCAAGGATAGGCCAAATACATGTTGGTTGCTCCAACCCGAAGAATCTAATCAAAGCTAAGGAAGATGGTCGAACCCAAAGATAATCTGATCTGGTTCTCAGGATTTAGTTAGATGTGACACTCACCATGAAATACACCATGTTATACCCAAAGAAAAATTCGAAGGTAGGTTTTTTCTGTCAAATAAACCACTTTGATATCAGTAAGACATGCTTCATGCTGGCCAGTAGAAAATCCTGGTAATTGTCCAAGCTCATAAGTGGCCTTCAATTTGGTAGAAAGTCGTGTCTTATCTCATCGTGGGCAAGGCCCTTAAGCTTATGTAGTCAGTCCCTATACTATATAAGAGTTACCCAGAACCCTAATAAGGAGCATTACTGCAGCGAGTAGATTCACCAGCATCGACCCTTAAGCTTATGTAGTCAGTCCCGATACTATATAAGAGTTACCCAGAACCCTAATAAGGAGCGGTACTACAACGAGTAGATTCACCAGCATCGACCCTTAAGCTTATGTAGTCAGTCCCGATACTATATAAGAGTTACCGAGAACCCTAATAAGGAGAGGTACTGGAATGAGTAGATTCACCAACATCAACCCTTAAACTTATGTATTCAGTTCCGATACTATATAAGATTTACCCAGAACCCTAATAAGGAGCGGTACTACAACGAGTAGATTCACCAACATCTTCACTAGAGACACCATCCGTAGCAAAGGCATATTCATAAGTATGCGTAGTTGATTGAATATCACTAGCAAACAACACCTGGTTCCAGTTTAGGTAGGAAACACAACTAGCTATTTCCCCGGTGAGACACTTGTTGTATGAGAGATGGAGTCTGTGCATGCATGATACATGATTTCTGGAGTCTCTGCATGCATGATACGTGGATGGTGAATTTCATTTCATGCAGCTAGAAGGCTTTACATTTTAAAAGGAGTCTCCCTTTTATATGTGATTGATGTTGTCATGTTGAGTTATTGATGTTTGACATATTACAATTTTGAAAGAAAAACTTTAAAGAATCAGTTGCATTTTTTTTTTAGTCATTTGACAATTCCCCAATAACCCTGTATCTCTGTATCCATAAATTCAATGCATTACCCATCTTCTTCGCTTGCTATGACTTTCTGCTAGTTGACCAATTCTATGATCGATTGTGTGTTGGATAGCCCCACTTAATCCTACCTTACTCGCCACCTTCAAATTCTTTGTTTGGAGCCATCCCCTTAACCACATTTTATACACTCTATCTCAATCTCCATTTTCCTTATGAAATGAAGGAAACAAAGAGCTGTACTGGATGGATAAATAATCTCTAATTTCCATATCAAAAGGAAGGAAGCAAAGAGCTGGATTGGATGGATCAATATGGTGATATGAGTAGGAATAGTTAGATCCTTAGTTTGCATTTAGTTTACCCAGTTGTTGGAACAATCGAAGTAGAATAGTATGTACAAGCGCACTAGCAGATGCTAACACCCTATTCTGACATTGGTAATGGTTAAATGGAAGGTGACTACCTTCCACTGCTTGTCAATAGCTGATGCACATACCACCTACTAATTACCGGGAACTCGGGAGAGAATACTTCAGTGAGAAATCAATGCACAAGCCTATTGTTTAGTAATTAATGCACAAGATAATGCAATAACTAATGAAGAGCACAAGCCAATGGCACCACCCACACCCATAAGAGTAGTAGCGCTTTCCAGCTGCTAAACAATGTCTTGGATAGATGAAAGGCTTTTCCTTCGTTGCAATCCTCCTGTTCATTGGGTGTTATTGCATTTCCATCTTTTTCAACACTATAAAGAAGTTCACACTAAGTTATATGTCCGTGTCAATGGTTTCGTCTGCACTTGAATGTTGTATTCCTATAGTTTAAACTTTAAATAGATCAAAATAGAAGAAATTTCAACTTTAATGGATTTCAACCATGAAACATTGAAACTTAAAATTGTCATTTAATTAGTACATCTATTATTAACAAGAAGACAACCCAACCTTTAAATTGAGCACTAACATTCAAGTGAGTGATGCAGCTATTTCACTCGGATCATTGACAAACAAAATACATGCAGAAACACATTTTTGCTTCCATAGAAGGGAAATGCCCTACAATCCGGTTGATTAGAGATCTTCAACACTTTATGTCTGAGTGTTTCTTTCCCCGTCCATTCCTGTAATGATAGAAAGAGAGGAAAAGTCACAAGTCACACAGTTTATTGTATTTTACTATGTTCGAAAAAAAACCATTATCAATAGATAATTTTTTTGGGACTTTCAAAAACTTTCAAAGTTAAAAATGAAGGGAGTATGAGTGATCGATTAGAAGAGAATAGATTCGTCACTAAGTTGGAATACAAAACTGATTAATTATAGATACACAGAGTGGTAAGAAATAAATGTAGGAATAATCATCTCTCCATGTTGAAAAGACTGGAAAATGCATGCATCTACCTTGGAAAATATGTCGGTCGTTCTTATCGGATGTCGAATACCTCCTCTCTTAGGGACATGTCCATGTCCTTAAAATTTATGATATGACCAACTGCTACTTTTACCTTCTTTAAACTCGTGGGAAACTAGAAGCTTGTATAATTCTTGTCTAATTTATCAAAATGCTTCACTAATGACAAAGGAATAGTTTGATGATTAGATGTACATCTTGTCCCCACCCAAGATCTCAATCTATCCACCTCTAACATTACTTTAAAAAAAAAATAAGAAATGTGATCTTCTAGGACTTTAAGATCAGAAGCATGAATTTACTTTAAAGAAACCCTAGAAGATGAAGGTCCTCTCCAAGGAGCTGATGAATATCTCATTCCAGAAGTTTGCGAAAAGATATAACACATTGCATCTTGTCAGGGACTTGTTGCTCTACAACTCCCCTTGTTACATTTTAAAATCTAAAATATGTTTCAATTTTTTATGAAAAAATACATTGATTTAGATTTTCAAACTATTTTCTATCTAATTTTAAATTTTCAAACTATTTTGTATGAAATTTTATTAAAATTAATTTATAAAATAAAGAAATTACATAAACAACTAAAAAAAAGTCGAAATATATTATTTTATCGTCAAAATTAATGTCCAAGTATTATAATTTTAAGTTCAAATTGTTATCGAAATTCATTGCAATATGGTTTAAATTGACATTGATATCGATGTAAAAATGGTTGAAAGTCATGTCATAGTTTATACCATAATTCATAATTCATGTTAATAATTCATAATTTATGTTAATAGTTTATACCATAATTCATGTTAAAATTCATGAGAATTCTATAATAATTTATTTATGTTAAAATTTATGAGAATTCTATAATAATTTATGAGGATTTTCAACTGAAATTTTATGTTTTTTTTTTTAAATAAGAAAATTGAAATTTATAGTATTTAAAATTGAAGTTAATATTATTTTTTTAATATTTATAATTCAATTTAGTAAGATGCGTTTTTTTATTTTATTTTAATTTAATAATATTATTTTGTTAATTTAAATATAATGTATAGCAATTTCAATTTAATATATAATAACTTACAATTTCAATTTAAAATAAATTTATAATTCAAAATGGAAAAAGTAAGAGTGAAGAGAACATACAAAATAGAGTAATATTTTAAATGCTCTATGAAATGGCCATTTTCTAGCCACTTACAATAATGGGAGTGGAAACATTTTTTTTTTTTTTTTAAATCTAATAGGAATCATCTTGGATTTATGGAATCACAGATATTAAATATTAATGTTGTACAATGCAATTGCGATAAGGGTATTTGAGGGTAGGGGAATTTGAGGGTGTTGAATTTATTTTTACAGTAAAAACAAAAATTTCATCAATCTAAAATTGAAATATCAACAAAGATTGTCTCACTAGATTCTAGTGATAGAAAACTGGAAAGGTTAAAATCATAGAACATTTATGCTTTTAAAGTAAATATTGTAATCATCCCTACAAAAGAATGTGCACCATAGACAATTTAACATACATCATAAAAATAATTAGAGAAATAATATTTTTATATACAAAACTATAGAGGTATGTTAATATTACTCATTGGTAGAACAATTAATAATGTCTCCAATTACTACTACAATAGGGCCATTTTACGTCTTTCTATTTTGAAAATGAGTGAAAGTATGCACATGTCATTTTCATGTCTCATATGGACATCATATTTTGTTTCTTTTAATGTCCTTGTATGATCCAGGGGATCAAATTTTGCTCAAAATTCAAAGTTCTTGGAATCGCTTCAAATTGAACGAGAGCATAGGCCTCATCGTCACAAACCCAACACAACTCGTTTGGGTTCAAACGGACATAAAATGAGAGAGATATCATGTTCTGTTCAAAACAACAAACAGACAAAAAAAATGTGTTGACTGTACAGTCCGTACGGATGCTGACGTGGTAGACCGTATGACACATGGCAAAGCCGTATGACATGTGGCAGGGTTGTACGACACGTGGCAGGTGTTGGTTGGAAGGATTGTGGATGAGTTGGCATATGACACATGTCATTGATGGCGAATGAAATGCTGACACGTGGCCCACTCAGTGGCCGCCATGTGTCACTTTGGCATTGATTTAAAATTTATGTTGTTGGCCAGATTCGACCCCGCGACCTCCGGGCAGGGGAAAAGCTTTGGGAATGGCTGCCCAACCAGTGTGCCACCCACATGGTTCTTAACATATAACCTTTTAAAAATTATTTAAGTTGCAATGGTTTTGAAATGGGCGCGGTCCGGGCCGGGGCTTAGCCCTGACCCTCGGTCATATATGTTGCAATGTAACCACCAGCGTGGCAAGCCCTCCGACCATTTTCCATATGTTTAAAATGTAGCCCTCGGTCTTATGTGTATATAGTGTGACCATGGGGCGTGCCTTTCTGACCGTTTAAACCTTTGGCCCTTTGTATGTATTACGCGTGGTCATATGGTGCTTCACATGCCCACGGTCCTAGGCGGTTAGGGGCCAGTGCGTAATTGTCCTACAGTTTGCACCATTTGTGCAATTGCACCTGGTGCTGAGTTTTAAGACATAAATGTGCGTGGGGGCTAGGTTGAGAAGGAGGAGGTGCATTTTGGCGATCCAGAGACAACAAGTTTGAAGGGGAACTTCCAGGAATCCTATCTTCTTCAATTTTTGGCCAAACAAGGTGCTGAAAAAGCCCAGCTAGGGGTATTTGGACGTTCTGAAGCCATTGGAGCCATCTATTTGGCATTTTGAGCATTTTAAAGAACATATTTGAGCACTTTAAGAAAATAATACAAAAGATCCATTGGAAGCTGGACCAGGAGATGTAGCCCAAGAGAGGGGTGAACTCCTTTATCATTTGCTGTGTTATGTGTTTTTTGTTCAATGTTATTTGTTGTTGTTTATATGCATCTTGAATGAGTAATTTCGATAAAAGTTGTGTTTGCAAAATTGATCCATTTGCATTTTAACACATGAATTAAAACTTGCAAATATTTTCAAGAATACAAGTCTTCTTCATTTTCAGATCAAGTTGGTATCAGAGCATAGGTTTTTGAAGACTTGATTATTTGCAAGTGTTTTTCTTTCTGATGCTCACAAGGTTGAAACTCGCAAGAGGAGAATGTCAACTTGTAGAGCCAAGTTCTCATTATTCAAGAAGAAAGATTATATCATCACCACAAGCTTCAAGGAGACATTCACCAAGTATGGCTCATGAAGAGAGTCATGAACATATTCCTGCAGAAGATGAAGATCTCAGAAAGGCTTTCATGGAAATGAGAGAAATGATGAAACTCTTGATGGAAGAAAGGAATACAAGGTT
>ML816094.1:186835-200005 GCA_009831015.1 Picea engelmannii | reverse complement strand
GTGTTGTCATGAGTGCAATCACCGAGCCAAGAAGGTCCGTTCATTATGGTTCATTTCAATTTGGGCCCAGGAGTGGGAATATTTTCTGCATTGCCATCATCCATTACTGTATCATCGTCCGTCAGACCATCTTCTTCTAGCTTGGAATTCATGGCATAAAGTTCTGCGACAGGCATGACTGCAAGTGGGCAGGGTCTCTGAGCAGCCAAGGTTGGCATCAAATTTTTTGGCTTGAAATATATCTCTCGGTGTACCAAGAGACCATCTCATTTTTTGCTCGTGGCCGGAGAGAGATGAATAGTAAGAATATGCGCTGGAATAGTAGAACCTGTGGCCATTATGCCCCAAGGTGTTGACTGTGTGTGGAGAGAACTGCCGCCACAAGTTATTAAGAATTTTCGTTTGCTCGAGACGATGTTTCAAATGAAAATCGGGGAGGGATAATATAAGCCTCCGCAAAGTCTGGTTTAATGCGTATCAATGGAATATCTCCTCGAGCCTTTTCCTGATCAATGACAATTTCCAGCGTTCGTGCGGAATGAGTTGTGGCCATCACAGCTCACTAATTGCACAATTAGAAAAAAGTGCGAAGGTGGCAGTGACGGCGAAAAGACATTAAGAATCAGAAATTTCTTAAAAGCACCAACCCATCGGTGGACAAAAAAAAAAATATTGTGTCGCCTTTGAAATGAATACTTGGAAAGGATAACATGCTTGTGCGCAAATCTTAGTTTAATTCGTACTAATAACAAATCTTCTTCGAAATTCCGGACATTAATGACAACTGTAACAGTTGCTGCAGGATGGCTACTAGCATTAAAGCTTAATTATTGCATATGGAAAGCGGTCAGGCAGGTTACAAAAGAAAAATGGAAGAAGATATACCTAGGAGACGTGAAGGCTCGATGGTTCTCTGCCTTGCGGGCTGAAAATTGAGCCTCTATTGTTCTGTGTCCTACAAATAGCACCTACACTTCTGCGAGATACAAAATGATAGGCGAAGTTGCGGGTTGGCTGGTTCAACATTGCAGGTTGGTTGGTTAAACATGTACTTTAATAAAGTATGGACATCAGATTGTATACAACATATCTGAATCCGTGATTCCATACTTGGGCACTTATTGTTTTGCGCATTCGCGGCCTGGGGGGCTGAAAATTGAGTATCTATTGTTTCGTGCCCTACAAATAGCACCCACAGTTCCGCGATATACAAATTGACAGCGGGAGTTGCAGAGATGAGTTTCTATATAAAGTATAGATATGAGATTTTATACAGCATATGCAGATCGCTTATTCCATACTTAAGCACTTTTTTTATCGCGGGTTCGCGGCCTGGCGGGCTGAAAAAACACTGAATATTGTTCTGTGTCCTACAAATAGCACGCAGATTTCCGCGATATACAAATTGACAGCACGACCTACAATTTGCTTGGTTGAACATTGCATTTGTACTGTTCTAGAACATATGTGGATTCTTCGTTCCCTTTACTACAAATAGCAACCACATTTTCGAAATATACAAATTGACAGGAGGACCTACGGGTTGCTTGGCTGAACATTGTATTTGTATTGTTCTAGAACATATGCGGATTCCTCATTCTATACATGGGCACTTTTTGGATTGCAGGTTTGCGGCTTGGTGGGCTGAAAATTAAGTATCTATTGTTCTGTGTCCTACAAATAGCACCTACACTTCCGTGATATACAAATTTACAAGCGGGCTTCTGGACATAGTCTCTATATAAAGTAAGGAATGATATTTTATACAACATATGTGGATTCCTCATTCCATACTTACGCAGTTTTTGGATCCTGGATTCACGGCCTGGCAGGCCGAAAATAGAGTCTTTATTGTTCCGTCTCCTACAAATAACACCTAGATTTCTGCGATATACAAATTGACAGCGGGAGTTGTGGAGATGAGTCTCTATATAAAGTATTGACATGAGATTTTATAGAGCATATGCGGATCCATGTTTCCATATTTAGGCAGTTTTTGATCGCGGGTTTGCAGTATGGCGAGTCGAAAAAAGAGTTTATATTGTTCCCTGTCCTACAAATAACACCGAGATTTCCGCGACATACAAATTGACACAAGTCGCCGCGGGCTGCTTGGTTGAACATTGCATTTGTTTTCTTCTAGAACATATGCGCATCCCTCATTCCATACTTGGGCACTTTTTTGGATAGTGGGTTCGCGGGCGGGCAGGCTGAAAATTAAGTATCTATTGTTCTGTATCCTACAAACAGCACCCACACTTCCGCGATATACAAATTGACATGCGGACCTGTGGACATAATCTGTATATAAAATATGGAATGAGATTTTACAAAGCATATGTGGATCACTAATTGCATACTTAGGCAGTTTTTGGAGCACGTGTTGGCGGCCTGGCGCACCGAAAACAGTCTATTGTTTCGTCACCTACAAATAGCATCCAGACTTCAGCGATATACAAATTGACAGGTGGCCTCGGGCTGCTTCGCTAAACATTGGACTTTTATTGTCCCGTTGCGATCCCGTATCAATTTCATAGTTAGCGATTTTTTTTTATTGGGGGCTCTGGAGTTGTCCGCGACATATAAATTGACACGAGTCGCTACAGACTGCTTGGTTGAACATTGCATTTGTATTGTTCTAGAAGATATGTGGATCCCTCATTCCATACTTGGGCACTTTTTGGATCACGGGTTCTCGACCTGACGGGCTGAAAATTAAGTATCTATTGTTCTGTATCTTACAAATATCACCCACACTTCCGTGATATACAAATTGACACGCGGACCTAGGGACAAAGTCTGTATATAAAGCATGGAATGAGATTTTATACAGCATATGTGAATCACTAATTGCATACTAATTGATAGGTGGACTCAGGTTGCTTCGTTGAACATTGGACTTTTATTGTGTTGTTGCGATCTCGTATCAATTTCATAGTTAGCGATTTTTTTTTATCGAGGGCTCTGGGCTTGGCGGGCTAGAAATTGGGCCTCTATTATTTCACGTTGTACAAATACATTGTTCTACAACATATGCGGACCTACGGGTTGCTTGGCTGAACTTAGCATTTATTTTGTTGTAGAACATACGCGAAGTCCTCATTCCATACTTGGGCACTTTTTGGATTGCGGCCTGGCGGGCTGAAAATTAAGTATCTATTGTTTTGTGTTCTACAAATAGCACCTACACTTATGCGATATACAAATTTACACGCCGGCTTGTGGACATAGCCGCTATATAAAGTATGGAATGAGATTTTATATAGCATATGTGGATTCCTCATTCCATACTTAGGCAGTTTTTGCATCGTGGGTTCGCGGCCTGGCCGGCCGAAAATAGTGTCTATTGTTTCGTCTCCTACAAATAGCACCCAGATTTTACAAATTGACAGGAGGAGCTACGTGCTACTTGAATGAACAGTGCATTTGCGTTGTTCTAGAACATATGTGGATCCCTCATTCCATAGATGAGCATTTTTTGGATCGCGGGTTCACGGCCATGTGAGCTGAAAATTAAGTATGCGGAACCCTCGTTGCATACTCACAAGTGGACTCGGGTTGCTTCATTGAACATTGGATCAGTTAGGCAGTCATATGGCCTAGGAAACGATATGCTGACGCACCACTGACATCCTTAAACGCTGAAGTGGAGGCTAGGTTCTTAGTGATAGAATTGGGGCCTGCTTTTTAGAACCTCCTGAATCGAAAGGCTTGGACTTGGGAAGGTGGCTTACTTAATAGGAGGGTGTTTTCATCATTGGCATTAGAGCAGGGAAATTTTGTTTACCAGGGACTTAGACTGATACAAAGCCCCTAAATTC
Organism: Picea engelmannii; assembly: GCA_009831015.1. Classification (NCBI taxonomy): domain Eukaryota; kingdom Viridiplantae; phylum Streptophyta; class Pinopsida; order Pinales; family Pinaceae; genus Picea; species Picea engelmannii. The sequence goes on along the minus strand of ML816094.1, from coordinate 196,184 downwards.
TCCCATAATTACTAATGTATCTAGTTCCAATGTATCTAGTCCGTTGCGATCCTGTATCAATTTCATAGTTAGCGATTTTTTTTTATCGGGGGCTATGGAGCTGTCCGCGACATATAAATTGACATGAGTCGCTACGGACTGATTGGTTGAACATTGCATTTGTATTGTTCTAGAAGATATGTGGATCCCTCATTCCATACTTGGGAACTTTTTGGATCGCGGGTTCGTGACTTGGCGGGCTGAAAATTAAGTATCTATTGTTCTGTATCTTATAAATAACACCCACACTTCCACGATATACAGATTGACAAGCGGACCTGGGGACAAAATTTGTATATAAAGTATGGAATGAGATTTTATACATCATATGTGAATCACTAATTGCATACTAATTGACAGGTGGACTCGGGCTGCTTCGCTGAACATTGGACTTTTATTGTGCCGTTGTGATCCTGTATCAATTTCATAGTTAGCGATTTTTTTATTATTAGGGGCTCTGGGGCAGGCGGGCTAGAAATTGGGCCTCTATTGTTCTGCGTTGTACAAATACATTGTTTTACAACATATGCAGACCTACGGGTTGCTTGGTTGAACTTTGCATTTGTATTATTGTAGAACATATGCGGAGTCCTCATTCCATACTTGGGCACTTTTTGGATTGCGGGTTGGCGGCCTGGCGAGCTGAAAATTAAGTATCTATTGTTCCATGTTCTACAAATAGCACCTACACTTCCGAGATATACAAATTTACACATCGACTTGTGGACATAGCCTCTATATAAAGTATGGAATGAGATTTTATACAACATATGCGGATTCCTCATTCCATACTTAGGCAGTTCTTGGATCGTGGGTTCGCGGCCTGGTTGGCCGAAAATAGTGTTTATTGTTTCGTCTCCTACAAATAGCACCTAGATTTCCGCAACATACAAATTGACAGGAGGAGCTGTGGGCTGCTTGGATGAACAATGCATTTGTATTGTTCTAGAACGTATGCAAATCCCTCATTCCATAGATAGGTATTTTTTGGATCGCGGGTTTGCGGCCAGGCGGGCTGAAAATTAAGTATGCGGAACCCTCATTGCATACTCACAAGTGGACTCGGGTTGCTTCATTGAACATTGGATCAGTTAGGCAATCAGATGGCCTAGGAAACGATATGTTGGCATATCGCTGAGATCCTTAAACGCTGAAGTGGAGGCTAGGTTCTTAGTGATAGAATTGGGGCCTGCTTTTTATAACCTCCCGAATCGAAAGGCTTGGACTTGGGAAGGTGGATTACTTAATAGGAGGGTGTTTTCATCATCGACATTAGAGCAGGGAAATTTTCTTTACCAGGGACTTAGATTGATACAAAGCCCCTAAATTCTCCCATAATTACCAATGTATCTAGTTCCTTCCTCACCCTCATTCTTCGGGAGTAAGCTTTTTCATTTTCTCAAAGAATAAGCTCAACGAGGAAGATGTAGACTTCAACCAGGTTCCTATTCTAGTGCATGAACCACTAGCTCTCATGCCAGTTCGACCGAGGAAAAGAAAGGAACAACCCACCAGGCCCCCACCAAGCCTCTATTGTTCCCCGTTGTACAAACACATTGTTCTAGAACATATGCGGATCCCTCATTCCATACATGAGCACTTTTTGGATCGTGGATTCGTGACCTTGCGGGCTTAAAATTAAGTATCTATTGTTTCGTGTTCTACAAATAGCATCTTCACTTCCGCGATATACAAATTGGCAAGCGGACTTGTGGACATAGTCTCTATATTAACTATGGAATGAGATTTTATATAACATATGTGGATTCCTCATTCCAAACTTAGGCAGTCTTTGGATCGCAGGTTGGCGGCCTGGCGGGTTGAAAATAGACTCTCTATTGTTCCCTCTCTTAAATATACCACCCAGGCTTCTGCGATATACAAATTGCCAGGAGGACTCGGGCTGGTTGCCTGAACATTGCACTTTTAGGCAGTTTTTGGATGGCGGGTTTGCGGCCGGGCAGGTCAAAAATAGAGTCTCCATTGTTCCCTCTGCTAGAAATAGCATCCAGACTTCCGCCATATACAAATTGACAAGAGGACTGGGGTTGGTTCGTTGAACATTGCACTTTTATTGTCCCGTAACAATTCCGTATGTATTTCATATTTAACGATTTTTTTTTATCGGGGGCTGTGGGGCTGGCAGGCTAAAAAATGGGCCTCTTTTGTTCGGGCTCATGGGCTGAAAATTGGGACTTTATTGTTCCACATTGTACAAAATCTACCCACAACTCTGTGATATACAAATTGACAAAGGAACCTGTGGGCTCCCTGGGGCAACATTGCAGTTTCATTGTTGTCCTCTGAATAACGTTCAGAGATCCGCCATATACAGATTGACAGATGGAATTGAGAGTTGGTGCATTAAATTATTAAAGGATGTTAAATCGCTTATTCTTAAAAGAATCAAGGAAAGAAAATATTTTTTTTTTTTAAATTCTATAACCGCAAGCATAATAAGGACCAATTTGAATTTTAAGGGCTTGTTGTTCATATGATAGCACAATTGCATTCCACACACTAAATATTCGTTGATTTCAAATTATTCCAGGATATTAATCTGACTAACTTCATCGAATAAGAAAAAATGCGAAAACAACAACCAATTTGTATTTTAAGAGCCTCTTGTTAGTATGTGAGGACAGTCACAGTCCAGACACTATATATTCGTTGATTTCAAATTATTTCACAACAATAGTTTGACCAAGTTCATCGATCAAGGAAATCTGCTAAAGTAAGTGACAGTACAATTGCATCACAACACCATAGAAATTACCAGGCGGATCTACGTCCCAGCTGGCTCAAAAAAAACAATTATATTGTTTGGTGTCCTCCAAAGAACAACTTGAGTTCCAAGGTATACAAATTGACATACAAAGCAGATAACTAAGAACCAACCATACTTTAAACAGTCCACAAGCAAGTTCCCAGAAGGTTCCATAGAGCAGAACCCATCGACCTTTGCACCAAACAATTTGATATACAAAGAAAAGACATCGTCGCATTTGTTTTCTGTTGAAACGAACTTTCATTTGGATGTTGAACAAATATTACAGAGAGACATGAGGTATTTTCGTTTCCTCTCAAAGTTTCATATAACTTTTTTTTTCCCCTTTTCAGCTTATATGCAAAATTGCATTGTCCTCATTTAAGGTGAATTTGCTTTGTATACGAAGCTGCCGCAACATGTAGACATTGCTTGCATTTTTCTGTAGATATGTTTCATATGACAACTCTGCCAACTCAGGAAACACATTTTGTAATATCGGTTGCCTGATCGTACAACGCACGATTGTGTTGCCCACGGTTCGAATAAATCCATTGAGGCAATGTCCATAAATATATGGACATTTTTCACCGCATTGCAAACAATCAATCATATCATCAGTTATCAAAGCGAAGGCAGAGGCAGCGGAATGGAATTTTGCACAAACAGGCTCAAAGAGGGTCGAGTACACATTGGCTGCAACTAAAAGACCTTCAACCTAGGAATGCGAGCAAAAGAATTAATACATTGAACAATATAATACACAATTGCATCCCACCCTCCCCTTTAAAACAAAACAAAACAAAATTAACAGTTGCAGAAATTTGTTGAAGGCTATTTCTATAAGCAAAGCAAGGATGATTTTGTAAATGTATACGCACAACAATTGTAGAGCTAGCTAGCCTCTCCAGATCCTTTACTTTATATGCTCGCAACTCTGTTACAAACGTTGACTGGGTTGTACGAAAGATCGTTTCTCTAGCATCCTTCTTTTTTGTTATATTTTTGAGTTCAACATAAGTGGAATCTGCCCTCTATGCAATTGTTGTTCCATTGATGAAAACAAATCTGAATACGTATCGAACAATTGTAGCTGCAACATGGAACAGTGCAATATTTGTGTAACTTATTCAACATACATGCAGAAGTGAAAGTAAACAACAAAATTGAATATGAAAAGCGGTACCATTGCCTTCTCGTTGTCCGACTCTCCATCCTTTATATGGAGAATGTGTTGTGGCCCAAATTTCCTGGCCAGTGTGATAGCAGCCCCAATCGTTCCCATTGGGTAAATATCAGTGCTTTGTGCAAGTTACCTAATAGTCGAGTCCGGGAGGAAGTGGTATTCTAAACAAATAGGAGGAATTTTTTCCACAATGCTTGTTTCGTTGACCGAAATAATTTGATCGCAATCACCATGGTCATATATTATTTTCGACAATATATTAACATTTGTAATGGATATCCCATTACACGGCAATATCTTTTCTGCATGTTTCTGGACAAGTTGTGGAGGAATAGTCAGTGTGACTGTCATCATGGCGTCCTTGTCTGTCATATCAGCACGCATAATGGGTCTACTTTTGTTTGCCTTGTCCAAGTAGGTGGTATAGAAAACCATTATGTCCCCGACGAACACCTATCCAGTTTGGCCATTGTTCAAGGCCTCTATTGACAGTACTTTGGATGTCATAACTCTAGACCTGAAGACATTTTTTGAATAGGAAAACTAAAGTGAATGATAGTGTGCTACAAGTACACGCATACTTTTGATGAACTATGGAGCCATAGTTTCGCAACGACACCTCTTAGTTTGCGGAACATGCAGCAGGTTCGACATCTCGCTCATACTTGTTGATACTTCTTGCGAGCTGCAAACCATGTACTATAGATGGAATCAGCATATTCACCATGCCATAGATGAATATATAGCCCAGGAAATTTGTCTAGTAAACATAGTAAGAGCAGAGCACATGCATCTTTACCTTTGGCCTTGTCGGTCTGCCGATGTCTAGGATGACTGACTGCTCATGGTCGTCTCATTAATCCAACTTTTTCTGATGCAAGCATTTGTAGATGGACATCAGGACTAAGCAAATATATGCATTCTATATTATATGCCCGCACTTGGTTTGTATCTTTAATTTTCCGACACACTTGGTATACCTTTTAGAAGATTGTACCACAGAACCCTTTGTTGCTACACAAAAGAATTCATCTCCCTATCCAAGCAACCTGTTTTTTCCAACACAACAACGCGGAAGATGCAATCGACAGGAAGGCAAGTTAGTTTGAAAACAAACATGTAAAACAAAAAGAAACAGGTCTATTTACCCGCCAAAGAGTCCTTCGTCCTGTCCAACCATTCTGTTTGTTTAAGTGCAGCAATGCAGCGCAAACACAACGAACATGCGCTACCTTAGTATGTAGGAATAAATGTATGCAACCAAGAAAACTTACCATGTAGGAAGGCACACAACTAGCTTAACACATATCTAGACCATAAATGAAATACAAAACATCGCAATATGAAACAACAGTACGAGCATGCACCTTTCTATATCCTCTTCAGCCGATGTAGTCGAGACTCTCTCCTTTTCTCCAACGACTCTGTTTGTTTCAATTTGGGAACCCACAAAATTTAATGAACATCAATGGAAGTTGGTATTCAACAGAGAACAAGCAATATGTACATAGAGCAAAACTGACTCAACGAACAGTCTACAAAGGCAGAAACATGAACCTTTGTGCTTCTCTATCCATGGTTGTAAACGTGTACAATTTTTTTCCCTGGCCAAAATATATTACAAGGCACAAAGTATCACGCAACTACATGGCTGCAGCTAAACAATTTATTCTTTTCCCTGGGAATTTATCCACATATTCCCTCTAGCCATGTTCTTTATCCTCTACACAGACTGTTGTGCACACGATACAAGTTCTCAGTTTTCCGTGGCTAATTACCCACACATGCTTCTAGACATGAAAACATAATCTTGCAAAATCTTTGTTGCACATATCATATGTCAAGAACAACACAAATTGCATCCTATGCACACCAGTCTATGTAGAGGAGAAAGGACATGTCATGTCATATCCACACATCTGACCATACATGGTTTATAAATGTACCCTGCATACATATGATTTATTCCAACAAAAAAATAGTGGGTATTGTAACTTCACATGTAATTCTCGAACAATTTTGCATGCAACTATTTTCTTTCATGGCAGGACTGCAGCACCAGGAAAATCTCACAGAATAACAGATCTCGACTCCGGCAGACATGGAAAATAAAACAATTGCATATCCACTGGTGGGTGCAGGGGCTAAACACCGTAAAGCACCCCAAACAAAACAATAACAATCCAAAAAAAAAAAAATCTCCAACCACCAACGCTGCACCCCAACCCTGCAAGGCCGAATCAAAGAAAAGAAACCAACGAGAAAGCACGAAGAGGCCGAACTGCACCCCCAACGCCCCAAAGCGCAAACCCCAGCCAAACAAACAGAACCAGCAACCCGGGAACCAATGAACTAGCAAGAACCACTGAGCCAGTGAACAACATATGTATCTCCAACGATTACGAAATTGCAACCCAAACAGAAAAGGAACCGGAAACACACAAGGAACATGCGACTACAAATAAACAAACATTCTTACTTGCAAACTGCAAACTAAACAACAAACAAGGAATACAAAATGAAACCACCGCATCAAAACTTACTCTGAAACGATGAAATGCATAAGCACAACTTGAATCACCAGCGAAACAACAACAAGTAGCAACCGACAAACCAACGAACAAGAACCACTCACCGAACCAGTAAACAATGTATGTAGCCTCAACGATTACGAGGATGAAGCATACAATGGTAGCAACCGACAAAAAAGTGAAGAAGAAGCAGTCACTGAACCAGTAAACAATGTATGTAGCTTCAATGGTAGAACAAGGACGAAAAATACAATGGCTATTGAACTGGCGGTAGACAATCAAGTGCAAATTCACTGTAACTGTATACAAAATTTGGAGGAAAAATGTACTCCGAGAACCGTATTTACATAAACATTTAAGACTCTCAGGCTGTCTAAGCACCTCGCGGTATGCAAACATTTAAGTTGTCAGGGGTGTTGCAGAACGTCGCGTCATGTGAACATTTATGCAGTGGGTCCTATTGACGCATCTCAGAATAAGTGTCAATACATTTCAAGAAACACACATCTGCCAAAGATGCTATAAACTTTGGAATTCTCAATCACTACAAAGCTTGGATATCAAAACTTTTCAATATGCTTATTATATATCAAAACTTGTGGATATATACGGGTAGCAGAAAATGCTAATACAAACATTCGAACTAATGCTAGCATTAATCAACCTTGAAGCAAGATACAAGAAAAATATATGATTAAAACATACTGACTACAAGAAAAACTTTGGATATGTTGCCATATAGTACATTGGGAATAGCAAAGCCGACAATAAAACCTCCAAACTCTTATCCAATCAGATCAATACATATATGTTACTTTTTATTATATAAAAATATATGCTTTTATTTCCATAGCTCCAACAATAGGTATTGTGCAAATATTTCAGGTCAAAGGACAAAGTAATATGCAATCAACAATTTATCGATTGCTATAGTCCCTCTATGTCTATAGTAGGGACTAATAACTAACAACATCATAATTTGGAAAAAAATGAATGATTTGGTGCAAAACTTTATCTTGTGAAAAAAAAATCAATGAAAAGTTAAGTTGGTCCACATATTAACTCACTCCATTGTGGTATACTTTATAATGGTCTCATTGTTTCACGGGATAAAACATCCCACGTTTGTGAGGGTAATTGCACCGTAGTGAGGAGAATATCACCACCCCATTTGACCAAGAAATCAACCCTTCAATAGTGTATGAAAGTAAATAAAGTTTAAAGGTGTAAAAAAAGTTATAAAATGTGTAATGCTATGATAGAATGATATGGAATTTGATGTGTTTGAGAAAGGTTTGCAATTGCATTTGCAAAGAAATATCGAGAGTGGAGGAAGTTGTTGAGAAAGGACCTTCAAAGCTATGATGAGCATATGATGCACTAAAGATATTTGGTCTTGCATGGGAAAGGTGAATGGTTCAAATAAATCCCACCCCACCCACCCCCTTGATATTTGTACCACCTTAATGCAAAGTTGGGTTCACAACTCTTCATCAATTATTCAAAAAAAAAAAATAGTGTACCCCAAAAAATGGTATGCATAAAAGATTCACGAAAATGTTATATTGAGCCCGACGGGCTAGCTTGAGTGGTTGAGTGCTTTGAGCTTCATGTAGAAGGTGTTGGGTCGATTCACCAATTTGTGTGTCGTTGTTGCATGGCTCACTCTATGTCCTTGTTGGATCATGCACCGTAATCAATGGAAACATGGTTGCATTGGTTACCATATGGCTTCACTATCTCCCAAATGCCATTCACTCTCTTCCTATGATTAGCAAAGTTGTGAAACAAGATTGTGTTTTAATCTCCTTTCTTTGTCCACATAGATTTTCTCTTGATCCGCCATTCAACATCCCTCCACTCTAAAATATTTTATTTTATTTATTTATAGGCTTTTGAGGCTTTCGTTTTCTTCCTTGGAGAAACCCTGTTATGTATTTTTCTCTTATAGTTGTGCTACATTAGCTTCCACTTCCTTTAAATCTTTTTCATTGTTTTTTATTTTTTTGAAGCCCAATTTAAGACTGTCGCCTTCACTTTATTCAAAATAGCTATAAATTGAAAGCTTATGGTATCCTTGGAGTTTACATCAAAGCTAACCCACTACTCTCTAACTTTAATCACACGTTCCTCATCCTCTAATTGAGATGCATTAAATTTGAAAGTGTTGGTAAGATATAAATCCTACTTATCAAGATGTAAAAGAATAGGTAAATGGTTAGATCCACCTCCCATTACCACCTAGAATTTGAACCTTCCCACCTCCATTGAGACATTTTCAGAGACTAGGAACCTGTCTAGTAATTTAGAGACTCTAGCTTCACCAACTCTACTCTTTCTCCAAGTAAGAACAATCTCGATCCCGAGATCTACATCCACTTGACCTGTTTCCTATGTCTTGGATCTGAAAAAATCTGCTAGGATATTTGATCTTGTTGTGCCCCCCGAAACCTCAAATCTAAGAATAAAGTTTAGTTCACCCCCTACTGTCAACATGTCATTCCTAGCATAATATTTCTTAGAGAGATCTTCCCAAAAGACTTTCCTTTCCTCACAGGGTCCATAGCAATTAACCACATAAATTTTATACCCCAATTCTCGTACAATGAATTATGTGCATATTCTCGATATAAGCAAGGAAGAATTCAATAAAGACAAGCTTTTTATCCAACTAGATAATAGCCCCCCCTAAATTCCCATTTGCATCTAATACTAAAAAGGACCATTCCTTTAACAAATTTTCTAAGGCTTCTATCACTCTCCTCCCTTCACCCATGGTTTCTTGGTGCAAAATGGCATCTGGATTATACAATTCCACCAACCTTA
>ML816094.1:153306-178560 GCA_009831015.1 Picea engelmannii | reverse complement strand
AGAATGATATGGAATTTGATGTGTTTGAGAAAGGTTTGCAATTGCATTTGCAAAGAAATATCGAGAGTGGAGGAAGTTGTTGAGAAAGGACCTTCAAAGCTATGATGAGCATATGATGCACTAAAGATATTTGGTCTTGCATGGGAAAGGTGAATGGTTCAAATAAATCCCACCCCACCCACCCCCTTGATATTTGTACCACCTTAATGCAAAGTTGGGTTCACAACTCTTCATCAATTATTCAAAAAAAAAAAATAGTGTACCCCAAAAAATGGTATGCATAAAAGATTCACGAAAATGTTATATTGAGCCCGACGGGCTAGCTTGAGTGGTTGAGTGCTTTGAGCTTCATGTAGAAGGTGTTGGGTCGATTCACCAATTTGTGTGTCGTTGTTGCATGGCTCACTCTATGTCCTTGTTGGATCATGCACCGTAATCAATGGAAACATGGTTGCATTGGTTACCATATGGCTTCACTATCTCCCAAATGCCATTCACTCTCTTCCTATGATTAGCAAAGTTGTGAAACAAGATTGTGTTTTAATCTCCTTTCTTTGTCCACATAGATTTTCTCTTGATCCGCCATTCAACATCCCTCCACTCTAAAATATTTTATTTTATTTATTTATAGGCTTTTGAGGCTTTCGTTTTCTTCCTTGGAGAAACCCTGTTATGTATTTTTCTCTTATAGTTGTGCTACATTAGCTTCCACTTCCTTTAAATCTTTTTCATTGTTTTTTATTTTTTTGAAGCCCAATTTAAGACTGTCGCCTTCACTTTATTCAAAATAGCTATAAATTGAAAGCTTATGGTATCCTTGGAGTTTACATCAAAGCTAACCCACTACTCTCTAACTTTAATCACACGTTCCTCATCCTCTAATTGAGATGCATTAAATTTGAAAGTGTTGGTAAGATATAAATCCTACTTATCAAGATGTAAAAGAATAGGTAAATGGTTAGATCCACCTCCCATTACCACCTAGAATTTGAACCTTCCCACCTCCATTGAGACATTTTCAGAGACTAGGAACCTGTCTAGTAATTTAGAGACTCTAGCTTCACCAACTCTACTCTTTCTCCAAGTAAGAACAATCTCGATCCCGAGATCTACATCCACTTGACCTGTTTCCTATGTCTTGGATCTGAAAAAATCTGCTAGGATATTTGATCTTGTTGTGCCCCCCGAAACCTCAAATCTAAGAATAAAGTTTAGTTCACCCCCTACTGTCAACATGTCATTCCTAGCATAATATTTCTTAGAGAGATCTTCCCAAAAGACTTTCCTTTCCTCACAGGGTCCATAGCAATTAACCACATAAATTTTATACCCCAATTCTCGTACAATGAATTATGTGCATATTCTCGATATAAGCAAGGAAGAATTCAATAAAGACAAGCTTTTTATCCAACTAGATAATAGCCCCCCCTAAATTCCCATTTGCATCTAATACTAAAAAGGACCATTCCTTTAACAAATTTTCTAAGGCTTCTATCACTCTCCTCCCTTCACCCATGGTTTCTTGGTGCAAAATGGCATCTGGATTATACAATTCCACCAACCTTACTAGGGCTAGCCTTTTGAAGGGTCTACCCATCCCTCAAGTGATAAAAAACAAAATAATCATTGTGAAACCACAGAAGGGGCTTGTCTTGCTCTAAGGACCCCTCTCAAGGATTTATGATTCCCTTGTTGGATTTATTTCAAAGCCTTCTCTTGTGCATGGTTAAGAAATAGTTTTTTTCCTAGGGTTCTTAGTGTCTTTCTCTTATACAATCATAGCCCAAGCCCCCAATAATGTCTACTTCCCTCTTTCATGATTCTCCATTTATGGGTTTTAAATTATATTTAGATCGTGACTAGCTACATGAATGGTCTTTAGTTACTAATTCATAATGGATGATCTCAAAGGTAACATCATTATTTCTTCCCCCTTTATCTTCAAAATTTAGACTAGTATGAATATTTTCTTTCCCCGTGGATTTGGAAGACCATATTGGATCCATTTGGGGTTTCAAAAGGTTTGTTTGTATCACTCCTATTAGCTTCCTAACAATTATTATTGGGGATGACCAAGAGTTCATGTCCCCAAAATCAAAGAACCCCTTATTCAATGAAGATGATTCAATTTTGGAAAAAGACTTAGGAACATCTTCAATAAGGTCTGATGGTCCCTTCATTTTTGGAAAGCTACAAAAAGATGAAAGGTTGAGGATGTGCCGCAAAAGAGCATCAATATCGATGCCTAGTTTCGACAAAGCATGAAGGAATGTGATGAAAGTTGGTTACAAATTACTACAATTTAAGGAATGTAATAAATAGTCGACCTAGGTAGTGGATGGACATATTGTCCTTTTGTAATTGGATTGACACAATCAACCTTAGCTACTATATATTGTATAATATTCCTCTAAGGCTAGAGAAAAGGGGTTATTGGGATACGGTTGTTGTTGTGATGGTGGTGGTTATTACCATTATAGTTGTGAGTAAGGTTGTGAGTCATTGGTTTTTAGGGATATAGTTGTTGTGTAGTCGATTGTATGAGGGTATTTGTCTGTTATGTTGTTGTGGAACCCTATTGTAAACTCTGTAGATGAATCAATAAAGAAGTATTTGGAGTCCCCCTTTCAAAATTATGTGTTCACACTTATTATATATGTTAGAGGGTTATGTGATATATCTTTTAGCTATTTATAAATCTTAAGTATTGTGTGATTGGCATGCAATGATAGTTTACTTTCATGGTTATTATGCTTAAAGTTGTGTTCCACTACTATAAATTGAATGCATGTTGATAGATAAACCTAAATGGGGTTGTGAAAGTCTTACTATCTCTCCTTTCATCTTTAAACCCTTAATTGTGCTTCGAGTGAGACCTTCTTCCCTTTGGGAAGATTGAATATGCCAATGCATCTAGACTACAATTGATCCCGATTGTAGAAAGGACGAAAATGGGAAATAGGTGATTAATGTGACAAAATAGAGTAAATGCGACAAAAATTACTTAAGGAAAATAATATGGCAATAAATAATCTTTGTATTAAATGGAAGAATATTTAGGACTACATCATGAATGGAATATATCATATCATGGGATCATCATAGAAGTCACGTCTTTTTGTTATTTAATTGTTATTTCTTCATGTTATTTATTTATTTAATTGTTATGTGTTTTGTTTTTCAAATACCATGGGCTACAAAAAAACATGGGTGAATTCCATGGGTGAACTTTGTACCATGGGAAAATAACATGGTATACACAAAAACCATGGGTGAATTCTCGTGGGTTAAAAACAAAACTACACACATGGCTTTTCTCCATTTATTATTATTCTTTTTGGCATTTCTCCATTTATTATTATTCTTTTTCTCCCACCAAACCATGGTGATTTGGTAGAAGAGGTGGATGGCCACTGATTTCCACTTGGATTAGTCCTACCCCCTTAGGAGGCAATGGTCCCCATTGCGTCAAGTTACCTTGGGATATGGGGAAACTTTTGTTGAATCTGAATCTTGGTGAGCCATTTGCCTTGTTGAAGTAGTTGTCCTGCTAGTACTTGACCTATGGAAGGATGTCATGAACCAATTGGTGGAGGTGTTGGATATGTTCAACAGATCTGGTTGCATGATCTACCTTGGTCTAAGTGTGGGAGGACTCTATCGATGAAGATGCAGCAAGAAGAGATATATCAATGGGGGATAATGGTTGGAACCCCAAGCACACTTGAAAAGGGTTGTGACCAATAGAGCTATGAAGGGCTCTGTTATAGCTTTGCTTGACTGGGCAGTGCAGAGGCACCCGCGTAGGTGAGGTAATAATATCTTTGTGGTCTTCTATAATCTTTCAACCTGCTTTTGTTGGATATAAAGGGCTTGGATTGACATTGTAGTGGTCATAGTGTCATTTTGTTCACCTTCTTACCGGATCATGAAGAGGATAAACTTTTTGGTATGATAGATTACTATACGACACTATTTTCCCGAGACAATAGTCGGAACTACCTATGGTACTTTGTAGAGCTGGCCCCCCAAAGTAACAATGACACTATGGGGCCGAGACTCATAAATAGCATGATGCTTCCACATATATGGTTAGCCTAAAATACCATCACAGACTTCCAATAGGGAAACATCACACAACACCTCATCCTTGAAGGGATTTATGTCGTAGAACATGCAACATTTTTGGTTGACGCATAGATCTCATCCCTGGAAAGGCCACCTGATGTTGTATGGTTGTGGGTGTGGTGTTGTCAGAAAATCCAATTGCTTGACGTCCTCTGCTAAGACAAGGTTCTTTTGGCTTCCACTTTCAGCAATGAAATGCAATGGGGTCCCCTTCACCAACATCTATAAATGAAATAGGCACTCCCCCTCCTCAGGCTCCTTTGGTTCTTTTGGTTGGATTGTTATGGTTGTGATTGTAGCAGTGGGTTTTGCATCAATGATCTATTTCCTTTTATTGTTTTATGAATCAAATTCTGAGTCGGGACTCAGTTCTTTTTCTTTGAGCTTGGCCACCAATGATTGTTTCGAGCGACATTCATAGGTATCGTGCCAAGTGATTTTGTGGCAGTTGCACCACTTTCCAGTGTCCTTCTTTGTCTTCTTGTTACCCTTCTTTTATTATGGCTTGGATTGGTTGTCTCGAGGTTGGTCTTTATGTGAGTTAGGGCCACCTTTACCATACTTCGGTTGTTGCAGATTTGCAAACCCAAACTCTCGCTTGTTTTGTTGCTTAAATTTTTGCTCGATCTTGACAGTATATCGATAATCAGCTCCCAGTGACGAGATGTCTAGGAACTCCATTTCTACTTTGATGCACCTGTGTAGACCCCCACAATATTTTAGAACCAGATGTCGCTCAGAGTCTTTGATACCCAGCTTGGTGTGGAAGGTATGGAAGGTATTTGTGAACTCCGACACTATTTGGCCCCTCACTTGAAATAGTGTGGTCCATCTCATGTACTGGTCATCATAGTTTCCAGCAGGGTATTATTGTTCCTTAACGACATCCATAAAAAATCCCCAAGTGGGTTCGACCTAACATGTTCCAGAATCCTCTGTGGAATTTTTCTCACAGTAAGTTTCCTACCAATTTTTGACATGGGGGACATCCTTAAGGAGCACAAAGGTGATATTTTATCTATCGAAAAAAAATTGGACAGAGAAACAACCTTCTAGTAGGTTTAACCACTTTTCCAAAGCATCTGCATTTATCTAAACTGTACCTTGAAAGGGGTGGTGCTTCCAAAGTGTTTGTTTGATGAAGATGTGTCTGTTGTTATCGATAGTTGTCGAAGGATTTGGGAAAAATTATCCATCATTTCGTCCCTTTGTCGCATGAGGGCTTCCTCGAGCAATTGATTGATAGGATCTTCTGCTCTGTTGTCCCTCTTTTCTTTTGTTATGGGAGGTTTCTTGGGCAGGCAAGAGCAGTTGTCCTCAAGAGAAACAAGATAGAGACCCAACTCTATATACCCTGACCTCATCGGGGGCATGCACTAAGAACGACAAGGAGCAGATTGCTCCAATACCACTCATATGGATTGTAGAAGGGACAAAAATGGGAAATAGGCGATTAAGGTGACAAACTAGAGTAAATGAGACAAAAATTGCATAAGGAAAATAATGTGGCAATAAATAATCTTTTTATTAAATGGAAGAATATTTAGGACTACATCATGAATGAAATATATCATATCATCTCCTTTACAATGGGAGGTCTGTATAAATAGTAATTACGGGGTCATCGTAGGAGTCACTTCTTTTTGTTATTTAATTGTTATTTCTTTATGTTTTTTCTTTATTTAATTGTTATGTGTTTTGTTTTTCAAATACCATGGGAAACTACCATGGGCTACAAAAAACCATGGGTGAATTCCATGCCATGGTCTACAAAAAAAACCATGGGTGAATTTCCATGGGTTAAAAAACAAAACTACGCACATGGCTTTTCTTCATTTATTATTATTCTTTTTTTCCCACCAAACCATGGTGATTTGGTAGAGGAGGTGGATGACCATCGATTTCCACTTGGATCAACAATGGAGCTTTTGTTGGTATTGTATGAAAACCTTGGTCTCCATCAGACACCAACAAATGGTTCCTTTGTCAATAACTTTTTTCATAGGGAGATATATGTAAGATGAATATTCATATTTATAAATATGTGATCCAAGATTGGTGGGAGAAAAAATTTAAGGATTTTGTAGCTCTGGAAGTCAAGATGTGGGAATGGAAACCTTGGATGTGTCGAGAGTTTGTCTTGTATGATGGTCCTTCTAATGATCAATATGAGGTTTTCTAGATCGAGTTTCCCATGAGTTTATAGAAGTGTTTGAAGCGGCCTAAAGAAGACATGGAGTATAAGAATCGACATGAAATAACCATACACTGGACTATTCAAAAATTGATTGCATTACAATGGTTGGATCACCAAATTACCCGTGCTCTATATTTCTAGGTAGAAAAAATGTGAAAGGGTACATTGTGGAATTTGTTGTGGAAAATTGTCAATCCTTTTCCAAAGCTAAAGTGGAGTTGAAGAAGGGAGCTTGGGGGTAGACTAGTGCATGAAATCCCTCTTTGGATTAGGATATTCCTGGTAGAGAAAGGGATTTTACCCTTCACTCATGTTAATATGGTTGAGTAAATCCCGTGCATTATGGGGGGTGGTTGGAATGGTGTTGGTGAGTTATAGAAGGTAAGGAACTGGGATAATGGGGGCGAAGGGTATCAAAGAATAATGAGAGGGTTGAACAGGTTTTGAGGAGGTCAGTTATCTCAGATAAGTGGTGGATTAACTAAATGAATGCAGTAAGGAAGATGAGAGAGTAGCTAGAGAGGGAAATTTATGATGAAGGTAGTAGTGAAGGAAGATTGAAAGAGTTGCAAAATTTGTGAAGATAAGGAGTGATGGCCAACTCATGGTTAAGGGAGAGAGGGAAAAGTATGGGAATAATCCTAGTGAGAGGTAGTAGAGGTTAAGGAGTGTCAATAGAGTCCTAAGGAACATGTATAAAGAGTTGAGGATGGATGCAACAAGCTAGATTAAAGAAGTGGAGCTAATCTCAGAAGGAGTTGTGAAACAACCCAAACCATGGGAATTAGTGGGTGTTGAACTTAGTAATGAATTAGATGGCATATTTGCAAATGTGCATCAATTGTTTCAAGATGAGTAACCCCCCCAAAATGAAGTAATATTACATGATGCTAATGGAACCATACTAGATCCAACCAAAACTAAGGTGCTTTTAAATCGTAAGGTACATTTAGTAACTTTTTCTACTTTACATTTTCCTTTGCTTAATATTCAAGAGGTAGGAGTGGTCATATTTGAACACAACGAGGAGGAAGTAGTAATAGTAGTAGAAGATTGTTAAGCTCTGGATAAAGCCCCATGTTAAGCCATAGATATTGAGTTATTACATTTCTATTGTTATATTAGTGTTGTTGGCTAGACCCTTTAATTGTAATTGTACCCTTTGTCTCCTATATATACCAAGGAGACCGAGTTTTAGAAATCATCTCATCTTATACATTTGTTTAATTGAAAAATGAGGTTGCCCCCTCGAAGAGGTTTCACATTAACTATCCTACCTCTTTCTCAAGGCATGGAGTTACTTCTCTTTCTCTTTTTATGCTATCAGGATTTACACCTCGTGGAATGGAAAGGATTCAAGGAGGTTCCTCTCTAAGATACCCAAATTTCTAGGGTAAGGGAGAGGAAGATGTGGATAAACATTGATTTCTCTGTGAAGTTATCTAGAGATATAAGGGAATCCCATTTTCTTCTCGACTAATAAATTTTCAAACAACTCTTAGAGGAAGGGCATTGTAATGGTACATGAAGTTTGTAGATTACCCACCTGGTGGAGTGGATCTGACTCTAATTGAAGTTAAACAATAATTTATAACTGAGTTCCAACGTCCCAAGTTTGAACAACATAGTGTAGCATAACTAAATGAAATCAGACAAATAATTGGGGAGACAACATGGGAGTATGCTCAAAGTTTTTGAGACGTCATGGGTAGGATTACATTTTGCATCCACGATACCAAACACAAGGAATGATTTATTCAAGGGTCACTTCCTTTGATTTTGATACCTTTAATGCAACATAATTTTGTTAATGCTATATAGGATTTAAAGAAAGCAATGAGAATTGAATCCATGATTGGGTATCCCGACAATGTTAAAATTGCAATAACTAGTGCAAGCCCAGACTTATCCCAATTCCATAATCAAATTGTTGTACTCACAAAGAAGACACGAGAAATGACTACACCTAAGATTGATAGAGAACAAGTATGGTGTATTGAGTGTAATACTAGAGGTCACCATGCCTCTAAATTCCCACTATTACGAGGGGGATTTCCACCAAGCCCCCATGTGGGACCCTTTCCAGGAATACCTATAGGTGGAATTTTGCAAGTCACTTTGGTTGTTTAGTTTAATAATATCGCACCATATCAAGGTCCACCTCTTACTCGGAGTTCATAGACCATGAGTATTGTAAGATTTGTAGGACATATGGCCATCCTCCTAGACACTTCCCTATTTTGCAGAAGTATTCTTTTGTTCCTAATATTGGATGTTGTAAATTTTGCGTGACTTTTGTTCATAGTGTGTATAAATGCATAACTTTATATTCTTTAGCTAATAAATTAGACATAAATTCTTTCATGGTATCTAATAATTCACAACCACGGGGTGGAGGAGGTGATAAAAGAGGTGGAGGAGGTGGCAGATATAGGGGAGGTAGAACTAGTGGAAGACTTGGACTAGTTAGATGTTATAATTGTGATGAGATAGGACATCTTGCTAAAGATCGTCCTCTTCTTAAACAACCTTTTTTTTCTTATTGTAGAAGCAACAGTCATGCTATAAAAGAATTCCCAAAACTAATTAAGAAATGGGAAGCTAGGACAAGACAAAGAGCAACAAATTTAGTAAACTCAGAACCCAAACTGACTGATGGAGAAGCCAAGCCTACTATTAATGTTGTCGAAAGATGAGGGATTCCAACTAGAGTAGGTGTAAATGATGCAAGACCTACAAAGATTCAAAAAATTGGGCCAAGATCCCCAAAATTTGACCCTATACGATAGAAGGCAATCTTTCGATATGTTATTGAAACGTTCCACAATATGTTTGTACCTACTTCTCCCAGAGTTATGAAAAGACAGAAAGAACAAGTTTTCGGATCAGTAGAGCACACTTAGAGTTGCAGAACAATTCTTGAAAGAGATCCCAAGGTAATTATAAAAAGGTTATAAATATTTGGTTCTAGTTATTTTCTGACATTTTTTACGATGGGTAGTTAACTATGAAGTTGCAGAACTTGCTTAAAAATATCATGGGAGCCGGGGAAGAGGAGGACGATTATATTGCAACTAATCTTCCTAAAAGGCACACACACTGAGTGAAGATAATAAGGAGGAGAACTGAAAAAGAGTTTCGATTGGATGCTAAAATGGATGGATATGATATCAAGGATATGATGTTAGATATTGGGTTTGATGTCAACATTCTACCTATAAGTCATGAGAATCAATGGGAAAAATAAAGTTAGTCTATTCACCTATACGGTTGCGGATGGAAATTCACTTTAGGATTTTTCCCATTGGAAGGTTAGAAAATGTAGAAGTAGACTTGGCTAGTGTAAAAATAATTATAGATTTTGAAGTTATATAAATTATGGATGAGAAGGGCCCATGTCCAACTATGTTGGGGTTTGATTAGGAATTTGAAGACTATAGTGTTATAGATTTGAAGAAAGAAACCTTGAATTTTAAAGCTGATAGTACTAAAGTAGTGTAACCCTTAGATCCATATCAAGGGACATGGTACATCAATCTCCTAAGGATATCATGGAAATAGATGTGCTAGATCAAATTTATAACCTAACATCTGGGAAAAGATAAGATTACATTAATCCTACAACATATGGATCAGTTAGTTCAAGAAGCATTCAATCTTTTGACAGTGACTGAAATGAGGCTCTGTATGAATGGAAAAATTGAAGGTATGAGATATCATCCAAAAGATGTGGTGTAGTCAGGTTGTTCATTGGATCATAACCAAGTTGTGGAATCCCCCTATGTATGGTGGGACTACGATTTTGGAAGATTTCTTGGATACCATGAATCTTAGAGTTGCGGAAGAATAGAGAATCCTTACTTTAGATGTGGCTTTGAAGGATACCCCTACTTGATGGGGGGCTACACATAAAGAGGACTTGCCTATTTGGGATGAAGTGCATCTTGTAATGTTGGACAAGTTTGTTCCTCCTCTCGAGTTTGAATGTCAAGATATGTCTTAGAGTAAATATAAATATGTTGTGATTCTAGAAGTATATGAAGGAAGAATAAAACGCTTTATTCATGTAGATAATTGCACTTAGAAGTGGGAGAAGAAAGGTTTGTAGTGAAAGTTTTGGGTTCATAAATTATTTCATACCATGAAATTAAAGATGTGTTTTAAGTCCAAATTATAGAATGTTAAAGTGTCAATGGGAAATCTTACAAGGTAATTAGACTGGTCTCGTTAGTCATTGAGTATAGTTTAATGTGTTGGGTGGAAGAAGTTATCAACCAGCCAATGTGTGATCTATCACATGCTCGACCAAATATTGTCACCAACCCAAGTTGTAATCGTAGCTAAATTATTTAAGTCCTCCAACCACCATTTCACCACTTTCATTTTCTATTTGCATAGCCATCTCACACTGGAGTCCAAATTTTTTGTTGATTTATCTACCAATGTTCAAGCCATTCTATGAGTTCGACCTCCAGTTTTATTTGTGTACTATAGATAATCATCCACCATGGGTAAGGTATCAAGTTCTAAAGTAAGGACTATGAAGCACATGGAATCCATTCCAACGAAGTTTTATCAACCAAGAGTTGAGCTTATGGGAGATTTGTATGGGAAGGTAGAACAATCATGATTAGTTGATAATGAATTCATATATGGGGATCTCTTCCTCGATCTAAAGCATTTAGTTTATGTGGAATAACTTTCTCTTGCGTCTAGCAAAGTTTTAAATATATGGAAGCCCATGTTTGAGCCTCTATGAGATTCGAGTCTGACTAATCTGCTAGACCTTCCAATGTTTAGTAGCTTTGAGGAAGTAGCGTAGTGCACCAAGTTCCTCATCAGTCATGTGCATCAGAGTTCTCTATGGTTAGATAAATCATATCCCATTAACATCAAATACATCCATGCATTGAATGGAATGTCCATGGAGGGGGGATATGTTAATGCCACATTTTAGGGGGTTGGGACACATGACAGGACAAAAGGGGAGCCTAGTTTGTATCGGAGGTATGACATGCATTGAAGTGGTCATGGGGTAGTTATCGACAATATCAACAATGAGCATGTGTGCTTTGCATGCCAACTCATTAGTTGCAAAGTCACGTGGAAGTTCCCTTGGGGTGAATGCACCTTGGACACATTTTAGTGGCGAGTTCTATATTCAAGGGGTGCAACTCAACTGGTGTAAATTCTCGATGAATGAGTTATTTCAGGCCTATGAGGAAGCTCATGCCACAACCTTGTATTTCATATTCTATTATTTGTTGTTGGCCTTTTTTCCATGTGGATGGAATTCACCCCAAGGTCGTGAACTTAATGAAACACTAGGTAGAATTGTTATTGCCCTATAATATGGACCTTAGAGGAGCCACACGGATGCCTACAAAATTGAATTAATGATGCAACATTTTCAAAATGGCATGACTAGATGATATTTTCCACTAACATAATCATGCAAGTTCTTCAACCATTAGTTGAAGCATATTTGGGGAAGTTGTGGTTCTACATGTCATGGGATAACACATGGGTTCAACCATGGGGAGCCAAACCTAAGAAATTTAAAGTTTCATTCCTTCCATTCTACCTAATCAAGGAGGCCATGGATAAGGAGATTTGTTTGTGGATAAGGAGGCCAAGAGTTAAGAAGTTGCAGACATCTACCATGGTCACTTACATTTTTCCCGAAGCCTTTCAACCACCACACCCACCTTCTCGATCCAAGAAAGTGGTAAACAACATAAGAAGAGAAATGGGATTGATCTTAGTTCCGAATCGGAGCCAGAACCTGTAGAAACCTCTAGCTAGACATCACAGTCCCCTACCTTGCTGCGAATTTTGATTCATCTTTTTCTAGATTTTTCTTCATTCACTAGTAAGGATCTTAAACATTACTTATACTTAGTTACCTATTTCTAAAGGGGGATAGTGGGAAAAACAAAAAAGTCATCAAACCCATTATATAATATCCAATGTTTATTCTATCGTGACCTACCCAGCCTATGCTAGAAGCTACCTCTATCATCACAATAGTTGAGTCATCTCCTCCACTATAACCTACCATATTTGAGCCTGTATTCTCGGATCTGGCAGACTTGGGGAATAAGAATGGGTTTGGTAGTTTAGAAAAGATCCTACATGCCTACTAGGCTTTTCAGAAATAGGGTACTTAGACCCCCTTGATAAATATCATTGATGACCTTAAGGACTCCATTTTGGATATCCCAGGAGTTCCCATTAAAAATGAAGCAACACACTCTATCACCCCTTATGTTGTTACACAATAACATACACAATAGACTATTTCCACAATAGATACTCAATAGATGGTGAAAATGCCCTCTAAGTAAGTAGCAGGTGGTTCTAGTGATGTATCAAGGTCAGGTGGAAATGATGGTGAGCTTATGTGCATGCCTTAAGCCTCAGGAAAGTGCCTATATTCTTCTAAGAAGACTTAGGATGTTATGATGGAGGAGGTAGACATTGAGGAGACATAGGAAAAAACTCCACATACACCTCCTCCACATTAAGCCAATTGAAGAGTTGTGGGACCGGATCAAGAAGATGAATGCCAAATATTGGGTTATCATCAACCCCTTGGAGCAACAAGCCAAATTTCAGGAGATACAAGCTACATGATAGGTTAGATGAACTCCATGAGGTGACCTTGCCAAGGAAGAAAGCATTGAGAGAGTTTTGACTACTAGTGCAATTGGCCTAGCTCACCCTTTAGTGGTTAGATTCTTTTTGTTGATTCTAAATGGTGGGATCATACTCAAACTCGACCTGTAGAGCTTGATAGTGAGAAGGCACAAGCATTCAATGATAAAGCCTCTATTCTTTTAGGCAAGTGGCGCATGCAGTTGGAGAAATTTGCAGAATTCATGGCCAAGTTGTGTAGGTTATTCTAGAGCTAGTCCCTTCATTTCAAGGGCAAGTAGAGAAACATGGTTGATTGGAGGGAAAGTCAAGGAGTGCGGTTGGGGCTTGTTGGCCCCTTCATTTTTTGAGAGTTGTAGAAATATCAAAGGTTGAGGATGCACCACAAAAGAGCATCAATATCAGTGCACAAATGTGGTCGAACATGAAGGCACACGATGGAAGTTGGTTATAAATTGCTACAAGTTAAGGAATGTAATTCTTACTTGGGTAGTGGATGGACATATTTAACATTGTCCTTTTGTAATTGGAATGACATAGTCAACCTTAGCTACTATATCTTGTATAAAATTCCTTCGGTGCTAGAGAAAAGGGTTACTGGGGTATAGTTGTTGTTGTTGTTATGGTTAAGACCATTATAGTTGTGGGTAAGGTTGAGTTGTTGGATATTAATGATATAGTTGTTGTGTGGTTGATTGTATGAGGGAATTTGTCCACTATGTTGTTACATAACCCTATTGTAAGCTCTACAGATGAATGTATAAATATGTATTTGGAGTCCCCCTTTCAAAATTATGTGTTCATGCTCATTATAGATGTTAGAGGGTTATGTGATATATCTTTTATCTATTTATGAATCCTAAGCAATGTGTGTTTGGTATGCAATGATAGTTACTTTCATGGCTATTATGCGTAAATTTGTGTTCTACTAATATAAGTTGAATGCATGTTGGTAGATTAACCAAAATGGGGTTGTGAAAGTTCTACTATGTCTCCTTCATATTTAAACCCCCAGTTGTGCTTCAAGTGAGACCTTCTTCCCTTTGAGAAGAATGAATATACCAGTGCATCTATGCTACAATGGAGCTTTTGTTGATACTATATGAGAACCTTCGTCTCTATCAAATGGCAACAAGGTTAATTGGGTGTAGCTCGAGTGGCTGAAAGGAAAGGCTCGAATTCAAATCCCACTTTGTGAAATGCTTGCTCTCTTCACGAGCCAATTGTTAAGCCCTAAAGGATTTAGCTTACCTTGGGTACCATCCTCGGAATGAGGTAAAAGTACTCAATGATTTTCCCTGAGAAATGTATTACACACAAAAAAACCATCTTCAATGAGGGTATATGTTGAGCTTATTCATTGAAAAGAGATTGTTATCCCTTTGCTTATTTAATTAGCTATATCTTTCTTTTCATTTTCTTGAGCATGTTTATGAATTTATAGTTCCTCTTCTCGAGTTACACTAGCCTTGGCTTGATCCACATTTTTTTTCAAACTCCCAACATGCTCTAGAGTCTTGACTACTCTCATATTTTCCCCATACATATTTCATATTTTTCTCTCACCTGCCTCTGTCTAGCCTCCTTTCTTCTCCACACCTTCTTCATGAAGGATTTTACACAATGTTCCATCAAATGGCCATAGATATGACATCTAGTGCACCGAAAAGATATTGTTATGTAATATAAATTTTTTTATGTATGCATGACCCCAACCTCATCTCTATGTTGTCAAGTAGTCCATCTTTTAGGTCTACTTCTACTAACATGCATGTCACTATTCTATGCACAAAATTAATGTATCATTTTTCAACTTCAAGGGTTCTTCCAAAGTTGTCTTTAATTCTTCTAAGCTTCTCAATTGACTGCAATTATAATGGTAGCCCGAGCAACTTCACCCACATTGGTTTCTAGGAAATTGATTTCGTCTATGAATCAAAACATGCATGCCACTTTTTAATGCCAAGTATGTCGGGCCCCAATACATTGTGTTTATGAAATTCTATATGCATCCTTCTCTGCATGGAAGATGAAACTAATCCATCCTCTCATCAATGTGTGGAACTTGGGGGAATAGCCCAAAATAGGCCCCCAAGTTCCCGTAATCCATTCATTCAAAGTTTCCTCTACCATTTTTCTACATGAACCTTCTTGTAACCACATTCCCTTGCATTTCCAAGATTTTCCCTAAATAAACGTCCTCTTTGACCCCCATCATAACTTGCTCCCTTGTCCTTTTCATAACTTTTAAGGGTATGTTTATTTCAAATAATCCACCTCTACTTTCTTGCTTCTGCTCATAACCACACAAAGCTCCAAAGTCCAACTTATAACCTATAAACCATATCCCTCTACACTCATTTATTGATGTTTTTCATTTGACCAAATACTTATATACTATGAAAACTAAGCATTACCTTGGATTGGCTCCAAATTGTTGTTTGTACTCACAAGGGTTTGCTTCTCAAAGGCATGAATCAACTCATTTGCCTTGTCCCCCTCAAAATCATTTCCCTTGACATCATTCTTTAATCCTTCGTCCATAGATCTATATTATGGATCATTATAGTTAATGCTTCTATACATATCTCCATCCCTCATCATGCTACCCTGAATCCCTTTCCTATAGTTTTCAAAAGTATTCTCTTGTAACCCTAAACACCTCTTTACTTCAAATCCTTGTCAATTTGAGCCAGGGCCCTTGGGGATACAAAGACCTAGAACCCTTCATGTGGGTTTGTAGACTCAATATAGGAGTTGAACCTCCTCAGTCTCATGCTCTTGCTCCATCACCATTTCCCTCTTTTCATGGAGTTGTTTTTTATAAAAGAGAAGTGGGATATAAACACCACCTTCAAAAGCACCATCATAACCAAAAAAATGAAGACATAAATCAACATTATACACTAGCATTCCCCCTTAATATAACCTCCTTGAAATGATAGCATTAAGCATCAATTAATGCACATAGTTTAGCATTGAGTTAACCAACTCTTCTTTAGTGCATCCCACTTTTTAGTGTTGGGCTCCAACAATGACTAAGTCTTATATAGACTATGATCTGTGTTAAATGATATCATTGTCTTCTAGTTTCCCTAAGCTTTCCACATATAATTTTTTTGACTTTGCAAAGATGACTAAGTAGCATTAATAAAGCAACCTCAAAAGGAAGGAGTTTCCTAATGTGTAGGGATGTTCTCGCACAAATCCTCTCAACCAATGGAGGTGATAATCTTTATGTGCACCCTCCATTGTTGACATTATGCAATTGTGTTAGAGCATAATTACAAATCCGCATGTAATTGGGACCAAATAATGTATGTTTAAAGTGCTTCCAATTGTTGATGGTATAAATATGTAACATTACCTATGAATAGGTAAGGTGAGAAGCATATTTTTCTAGATAATAGAATCTTTATTGCTTCTAGCATGTGTAATATTTGTGGATTGTTTTATTCCAAGTGTTAATGTCGTTCCACTTTAACTTCAACACTTTTTATTTCACAATGTTATATTTAATGATCACTTTAATTCCTACACATTGCAATTCCTATTTTTATACTATTAACACTATAAGTTCACTACTAGAAAATAAGCTTTTAGTAGCGGTTTTTGTGAAGGATTTTCAAAGATTTGTGCTTGAAAAGGTTTTTAGAAAAGGGATTTTGCACAAATAAGCATTCAAGGTGAGAAAGATAGTACCTTACCAGTGCCCCACTGATTCCGCCCTCTTCCTCGAATTTCTAGATGGAGGGTGGTATTAACTACCAACCAAAATAGTGGTTAGTATCCTCATAGAACTTGGTGGGAATGGATCCTCTTATGTCCATGAGTATTATGCCTTAATTGATGCTCTTAATACAACAATACTATATTGGTGCTCCATGACTAACTAGATAGGAAACAATACAAAAATTACCTTGTTGAATGGAGATGCACTTAATGGTCCATAGAGCATCAACAAGTTTTGTTTGTTTTCCAAAGCTGCTTTAGGTTGCAACATACAATTGGAGATGCACTTAATGGTACATAGAGCATCAACAAGTTTTGTTTGTTTTCCAAAGCTTCCTTAGGTTGCAACATACAATGCATGTCATTTTAGTATATGCATGTATTTGGTGATCCACTTATTTTCAAGCACATCAAATCTAGTGTGCATGGTATACAATTTATAATATTGTTGGTACATTGGTGCGTCATATCGTGCTCCTAGTATTATATGAAGCATCTATGAATGTTATAAAAGTAGGTTACCATAATTTATATGTGTAAGTAACATAAGCACACACGGGCATATAAGATGGGAGTGCATCGATGCTTCTAGGGAAGGGACGCGCAATGGCTAAGGTTAAAGGATAAAATAAACTATACTTTCATTTTGCACTTTTATTTTGGATTCATTCAATGTTCAATTCACTCCAAAGCATTGATGCTTTATCAAAGCTTCAGGTTATCTTGCCACTCCTTGTTTTTGTGTTTCTTTGACTATGAACATAGTTACCGACATAATGAGCACTGTGAGCTGAAAACTAGAACTCTGGCCCAAAAAACCCATACTTTTGCATAAAAAACATCAAAATCAACCCCCAAATCAAAAAGTGGTGATACTGGTAACACCATTTTTTTAAACGGGGTCAAAATTACAACATTTTTCAAACATGGCCTTCAAAACTCAGACAATAGCTTAGAAAAACCTTAAAATCAACACCTAAAAAAAATGTTTTTGATTTTTTTCTTTTTTCTTTTCAAAACGTTAAAATTTGAGATCATTTGAAATCGTATTTTTATCACTTGGTACCATTAAAACCAATACCTCAAAATCAACCATCAAATTGAAAAGTATTGCTACCGGTAGCACCCATTCTAAAATTGGGGTATGAAAATGACATATTTTTATAATGTGGTAAAATAACTCATTATTACTGTAAACAAAATCATAAAATCAACCGTGAAATGTTTACTTTTAAAATCTTATTATCACGCAAAGCACAAGGTAATACATAATGCCATGAAAATATCACAATATACTTTAAAAATTCAACATCACTTTTTAATAATTTTTTTACTTATAATAATAAAAAAGTAAATACAAGTTACATTGAATGAAACATAAATAATTTCTTAAAAGTATTGTTATATTATCCATATTCAAAACATATGAGCTAAGAAATTTTATTATATTATCCATAATAAAAAACATATCATTCATAAAACATAACAAAAGATTCATAACTTCATGTAAGATCATATGTAAGTTCAATGCTCATTTCTAGTTACCATACAAACATCATATGGATAAAAAATACATAAAATGTTTCATACAATTATTCAGATTGACTCATGGTTTCTGAAATACCATCATAGTCTACATTGTCTTCAGATGAATGTTTGGATGAAGATGTAGATGATCCATACTCTTCTCTATTGTCGATGAATGCATCATCTGAGTCTACATGCATGCACAACATTTCAGATGTCAAATGTCTTTTAGATCTATGACTAAGTTCAACAGACTCCCATCTTGCATTTATTTCTTGTGGCAGCAACCTTTTGATAATCTTTGTTGTCTTGGAGTGAAGAGTTCCTCTCTTTGTCAAATTGAAGTCATAAACAAGTATGTCAACATTATCTAATTTTAAGAGGTCAGTGCGACGACAAGTTGTATTTTGACCCTTTCTTTTTCTCTTTCTATTGACATGTTTCTCAACCACCATCTCTAGCTTGTACACACCATTGAATGGGTGTGTACTTGTTGCATACCAATGCACTTCAATTGCAATAACATCATCATTTTCTTTCTCAATCTTTATAACCTTTCCTATCCAGAATGGATAACCATGTGGATCTTAAGTTGCTAAAACTGCAATCATGTTACCCTCCTTAATATCTTGTACTAAACCCATGTAAAGGTCTTTCATGGCTTCACGTTGTGCATGTGACCTTCGCAAACCAATATACATTTCTCTTTCCTCTGCTTATGTAAACTCAATAACACCTTGAGATCCTTGTTGAACTTCAACAATGTTTGTTTCGATAGATTCGTTTGACATATTTTGTGGCCAAAGAAATGGAGTCCTCGACATTATATCTTCATTTGTTGAGCTTCAAATTATGTCACTTTGACTATTGAAAAAAGACTCCCACCAAACAGAATCAACAACATCAAAGTACTCATATGTATCCTTAATGGACATTTTTATTTCTTCCAGGCATTCAAAATAATGTACATCTCTATTATGCCTCTGTGCATTATGGATTTCAGCAACTGATTGTAAAAATAATAACTTTGATGCAAAAATTGGACGATCTGGAATGAACTTCAAAAATGATAAACCTGATGAAGGTCCCCATTCCGTAGTAGTTGAATACTACTTTCCCCATATAAGTGTTTTTCCATCAATGTTTTTGAAACAAAATTGATGTTGGAAGCTAATGTCATTAAGTTGCTCAATACATTTTTCTTCACGATGCGATCCCTGAATAAATCTTCGCATGTCAATAGTTTCTTCTAATATATGAAAAACAGGCTCTGGAATGTATGTTTTCTTAATACATTCAATCAATGATGGTAGACTTCCAACATTTTTCATCTTCAATGTTACTGAAAAACGACTAAACATTTGATCAATATGATCATGAGAGTGTCCAACAAGAAGGAAACCAACTTTCACCTTTTGAAAGATTCCCATTTCAATAAGCATGCTTAGATATCCAAACATAATTTGATTTTTATTTTCACGACTAGTGTTTTCCAACTGTAGATAGAGAACTTGAGGAAGATTTCCATACCAGTGAGTGAGCACATGATGAATTATGGTGATGGTCAGATTTGCATCATTATGAATATTTGGAGCTATGAAGTAAACCCTTGGACACATTTTTCCATTGAAAACCATACAACCAACTAAGAGAAACTGAATGAAATTCTCTTCCTGTAAATTTTTGGTTGTATGGACAAAATGTGGTAGAAGTGTTTTCTTCTGGTCCATGCCATCAATTATCATACCTAAATATTTGTTTGGAGCATCATAACACTTCTTCCGATGTTTGTACATATTTTATCTTTCACTTGATTGTTGATTTTGATGTTCTTGAAGTGCTTTGACTATTGAATCTACATATGACATAAAATGAAAATATTGATCGTATGTTTTCATAGTTGATAACTATTCAATTTAAAAAAAAAAAATAGTAAATACATACCTCTTTCTGCCCCTTCATATTTATCTCTTCTTGATTTAAGAGTAACACATATACTACAAATCACCATCCTTGACTTCTTAGGAATACAAACATTGTTGAATTGTTTCTTCCATATTCTAGTAAAATATGCATATGTAATAAAATTACCATTTCATTCAACACCTTCAGCATATCCTTTGTACAAGTTGTAGATTTCCCTCCTTGAAAAATTATTTGGAATATGTATTGTGTCTCTATCTAGCATACACTCTCCATGTTTGGAAAAGAAATCATGCATCCATGACAATGTAGTGTTTGTGAATGGCCCACTCTCTCATCCATGATGTACCTTTGAATAAAATGATGGATCTTTTTCAAACCTTGTCTGGATTCTTGATAGACGAAGATTACCAATTGAGTGAATTTTTTTGAAAGCCTTCTGCAAAGTAAAATATTCCAAATGCGATAATGATATCCTATATTGGTGGATATCATGCACCCCATCAAATATGAATTTTGCATGCTCTTATTTATTGACAAATATGTCTTCCTTTTATTCAAGGCATGCATGTAGTTCATCCTTTTCAAACAATTCTTTTGACAACATTCACTTGAAATCAATTCACTTATGGAATTTGATTTAGTGAGAAATTCTTTCATAGACCTTGTATAAATAGATTGATTTGGATTGATATAAAAAAGTATAATCCTGGTCCTAGACACAATGTTTCTTTGCAATGTCTCCACTATTTCATCATCCTCACTAGAAGGAATTTCCTTATCACCGCAAGGAGTATCAAGCAAAACATTGTCAGGAGACCGAACTACAGAATGTCGATCACCTTGATTTGTTACAGCTGAATGATTGAGAACATCATCAACAACATAATCATTTAGAGGAAAATCATCATCAACATTGTGTCCGCCATTGACATAATCATTTTCATTGCTTTCAAAATCCCCACTTGAGTGAAAATTTTCACCATCTTACTTAATGCCTTGAAAACCTTCATCAGTATCTTGAAAATCCTCACTTGGAGGAAAATCAACATCAACATTGTTGTTTTTTAATTTATCACTCGGGAAAGAGTGACCACCAATGGCGTAATCATCTTCATTACTTTGAAAATTGCCACTTGAGAGATATTCTTCATCATCCTCATCACTGCTTGAAAATCTTCACTTGGAGGAAAACCTTCATTATCCTCATCGGTACCTTGAAAATCCTCACTTGGAGGGAAATCATTAGCACCAACATTGCTTCTTTTAAATTCTTCATTTGCGAAAGACTGTCCAGCATTGCCATAATCGTCATCATTACTTTTAAAATCCCCACTTGGGGGGAATTCTTCTTCATCCTCATTCGTGCCTTGGAAATCTTCACTTGGAGGAAACTCTTCATTAGTACCTTCAAAATCCTCACTTGGAGGAAATTCATAATCACCAACATTGTTGTCTTTAAATTCCCTACTCGGGAAAAAGTGTCCACCTGATCCAAGTGGATATTGGTGGCCACCCACCTATTCCACTTGGACCCCCACCATTGTTTATTTCAGTTTTTCAGTTTCCTTAATTGTAGCACAATTTACTATTTTTGGCAGTTTTTCGGGTCCTGAACTTCCGAAGCCGTTTTGAGGCTCTAAACGATTTTTTTTTGGCATCAAACTCTGGTGAATATTAGTTTGTTTTAAATCATGATATTCATTGTCAATATTTATAGTCCTCGGATAGATATTTCTAACGATGTATCATATGCGTCAAACTGAGATAGTATGCCAAAGTTATGACCCTAGGAAATTGATGTACCAATTTACCCCGACAGGACCCATATTCTGTTGTTTCATCTCCTAGGATTAGGTTTTTGGGATTTTAGGGTTTCCATTGTTTCTCAATAATATATAGGCCTTCGAGCCTCATTGTAACACAGATTTCATAGGCTTGTAGCCGCCACATCTCTTCTCAAAGATAAACTACCAACGCCCTAGCTAATTTATTTCTATTATGTCTATCAACAAATTTCAGTTCTTTGATATTAATGATATGAAGTGTTATTTCCATTGCATTTTTGTATTCATGGTTATTTGTGTATTCTGTTGTGTTCCTTCATAAATTCGGATCACCACCATTGTCATAATCATCTTCATTGCTTTTAAAATTTCTAATTGAGTGAATTTCTCCATCATTTTCATTAGTGCCTTGGAAATCTTCATCGGTACCTTGAAACTCCTCACTTGGAGGAAAATTTGCATCCCAATCATTTAAGCGTTGATCACCAGCATATTCCTCCTAACTAGATTTATCACCATCATATTCCTCCTCTTCATCATCGGTGCCTTCAAAGTCCTTTGATTTAGGACATTCATGAGGAACATGTTGAATAAAATTGCTTGCACTATGATCAAAATTATGACTAACTGAAAGATACGACGCCTCATTTGCATTACAAACATTCCTATGACATTTCCTAGTCCCAACATAAGAGGTATGCAAAAAATTTGTCGACATCTCAAAAACAAAATCTTATTTATTTAACGAAGCCATCCATTCTCTCTGAGAACACAGAATGATACAAGTGCTCACCCTCCTGATGACATTATTATAACATACATAACGATCTTTTCTTTCTAAATGCCCCCGCCCCCCCCCCCGCCCCCAAATATTCCCCAAAATTTCACCCAAAAATATTCTCTCCAAAATTTCCCCCTCGAATTTTTTCCTCCAAAATTCTCTCCAATTTTTTTCGCTTATTTTCCCTTAAAAAATAAAAACAATTTTTACTCTTTTATTTTGTTATTTACATGTTAAATACAATATTTATCATGTTTATTTATTTATCCCACATTTATTAAACATATTGATGATCCATAAAATTTTAGGTATATATGTAGACAATATACCTAATTTTTATTTATTCCACATTCGTTATAGTAACAGTAATTTATATCATATGTGTTATATATACATAGTCTTGTTTTATCTTTTTATATTGTGTTATATCTTCGACAGTATTTGTTAAAGGATTTGGAGCAAGCTACAAGGCAGAAACATCGAGAAGACATCCGAGGAGAATCTAGCATTTCAGAGGTTAGTTATTTTTAAATTCTTACAATTTACCAAAACAACAATTATAAGATTATCTTTGAATCACATAATATTTTTTCATGCGAAAATTAAAAAACCTTAAATTTGTTTAGATGTTTTCTACTTTGTTCTAAAAAATACCCAACTTTTCCCAAAATTTGAGACTTTTTTAGAAAAATCTTAACAAAATCCTTAAGATTTTTTGAAAAAAAAAACGAAAAAAAATCAAATTTAGGTATAGTTTTTATTATTATTTTTAGGTTTTTTATTGTTTTTTACTTAAATTTTATTAGTTTTGGCCCATGGTGGCCACCGGGCAATGTTCGTGCCTTAGCCGCGAGGGAGTTAGGGCGATGCCAAGCATCCCATCCCAAACCTTGATGACACCAAAGAATGGCCATGACATGGGTGGATCACATATTGTAGACACTACGAGAATTTAAGGAGAGAAACTACCTTCTCGACGTGTATTGTGACATAAGTGAAGAGTATCTTTGACATAAATTTGTCTGGTGGGATTTAGAGGATGCGTATGATGGTTGGTATATGTACAATTTTCTTTTTTGGTAAGACAACTAATTCCACCTTCTATTTGATGACTCTTCTCCCCTTTTGTTGAGCACATCATCGAGGGTAGTTAGGAGCTTGTTATGACTACCAATTTTCAACTGGATATTCTTCAATGGTAGTGTTCTTTCCAAATCCGAAACCAACCTCTTACAACTGCGTGAATGATATTTTGGATTCTATTTATTTGGATTCACGTGATCATGGTGGGCAATTGGAGCATAATACTCAGTCATTCGTTGAGCTTTGAGTCATTAGTTGGGTGTCAACATGAGCACTTGGACACGGGACTCCGGTTTATGAATGAGCTTTTTGGACTAATTCAGTATTGTGGCCATCCCTTTATACATGGGACCCTAGTTCCTTGGACTACTTCAACATTGTGATTAACACTCATACATGGGACTCTAGTTTATGGTTGTACATTCTCACTACAAGTGTTGATAAATGCTTTTTGAAGGGGGGTGGAATGTTGGTATCCTCCCCATGGGTGTAGGGCCTCTTAATGTAAGGAACCTCTCAATGAGATAAGCTCCAAATATAATATATTCCAACACATGCTCCATGAGGAGGACTCTAACCTTATTTATAGCTATCCATGAAACCCTAGACATAACCACCTCATAATTACCTAGTTGATCCAGGTGGATATTGGTGGTCATCCACCTGTTCCAAATTCTAACTGGCTCATCTTGGCAGTTTTTAGTTCAACACGTTTCTCTGTAATGATGACATTTCTTTGTAATTGTGGGTTCTGCACTTCCGGGGATATCCTAAAGCCCTACACAACATCCAGGTGGATATTGGTGACCGCCCACCTATTCCAACTGGCTTATTTTGAAAGTTTTCATGCCAATACTTATTTTTGTATTTACAGGGTCGTTTTGGGGCCCTAAATAATGTTTGTTTGTTTTTTTTTTTTTGGGGGGATTAGAACAGTCGAAATATAGATTGAGTCAAATTTTGACGACATAATACATAGTTCTCAAAAATACCTTTCCAACGGGCTATCACACGCCTAAAACGGAGATCATATACAAAAGTTACGACCCTAGGAAGTTGATGTACTAACTTACCCCAATGGGGCCCACATGCCTTTTTGCACTTCTGTTGGATTACTGAGAGGGGGGGGGGGTGAATCAGTAATAGCGTAACTATAATCCTTTTTCTTCAAATGTAATATCAATGTAGAACTATTATCCAATAGTGAGCAATAAGAAATAAACAATCACACACATACACAGTACACCAATGTTTTACGTGGAAACCCAAATCAAGAGAAAACCACATAATGCTTTTTCTTATATGTCTTGAAGAATTACATTCATTGGAAGCACCAACTTCCTTTGTTTTCCAGTTGCAACTGGAAGGAGGCTCCAACCCCCTAGTTTCTCAGGCTACAACCCGAGGGAAGCTCCAACTCCCCAATTCTCTGGCTACAA